>SNQJ01S0042435.1:15252-66147 GCA_010110895.2 Picea sitchensis
TGTGATCAGAGCTTCTCTATTAAATAGCTGCAGTTTGCTTTACCTATGATCTATCCTTGATTGACTTATAGATCAAATCTGTCTTGTTTATTAGAAAAATTAAAAGAGACTAACCTTCTGCATTTTACCCTAAAAATCTAACAGATCCCATGGCTTTAGCTTCATAAATTAAAGCCATTGTACTGGTGTGAAGATAGACATTTCTCTCATGACTTTTTATCAAGGCCCTCTACCCCACATATTTTCACTATCTTGAATCACTTCAAGCTAGTGGACAACTGAAGTCCCTCAATTTTGACTTTTCGATGGAAAAAATTGTAGAACGCGAGAAGACTTTTGGGAAGAAGACAACTCTGCCCATTGGAGAGATTGTGTGCCTTGCTAAAAAAGGGAAGAATCAATCACATGATTCTTCAAGAGGAGAAGGCAATAAGAGAGTTTGCAGAAAGAAAATTTTTAGAGGCAGGGGGTAAGCACAATCAAAGTGAGAGGTTTGAGTGCTCGTTGTGGAAAGAATGGGTCACATGAAGCAAATACATGCAGACTCCTATGGGAAAATATCAAAGACAAGTAGGAACAAAAGGAAGACAAAGGTAAAGCTCTTGATTATGCTCATTTTGTTGTTGCTCATTGCAATATTCACATTAATGAAGATTTGTTCAAAGCTTCATTTGATTCTTGGGGAGATGATTGGTTTCTTGACATTGATGCTACATGCCACATGACATTTCAAAGAGATTTCTTTGAAGAATTGAATGACAATGTAGAGGGTGCAGTGTACTTTGTAGATAGATTGTCGTAAAGCCACAATTATTGCCACTATCAGACTCAAATTGCCATGATTCCCCGAATTTCTTTTGTATGATGTCCTCTATCTTTCTGAGTAGCAAAGGAACTCGCTGTCTCTTGTGCACATTCAACAAGGAAATTCTATTCACATGTTTGATGGACAAGTTGAAATGAGGAGGTCTTTCGACAATATGGTTGTCATGAAGCAGAAAGAAACATTTGCACAGGCACACAATTTCTGCATACCTTTCTCATCATGATGAAGGTACATTGTCTTCTAGTCTCTTGTGGCATGCCAGATTTGGGCACATAAAATATAATAGTTTTAGTACGCTGAATAAAAGTGGTGTTTTTGATCTGCCTACCATTCCAAGGAATTTGTAGCAATGTGAGGTTTGTATCCTTGGTAAACAAAACAAGCAACCTTTTCATTATTCCAGTTCGATTGCACATAGAAAGCTAGAGTTGATACACTTTGATTTGTGTGGTCACGTGCATGTTCCATCTGCTTTTGGTAATAAATATATCATGACTTTTATTTATGACCACACCAGGATGTGTCGGGTTTATTCGCTGAAACATAAGTTTCAAGCATTTGAAACATTTAAAAACTTTCATGTATGGATTGAAAATGAAACACAATCTAGTATTATCACTCTTCATATCGATACTGGAAGAGAATATACTTGTAATAAATTTGAAACCTATCTTCGTCAACATGGAATCAAACATCAAACCATTCTTCCATATAATCCTCAACATAATAGTGTAGCAGAAAGAATGAACATGACACTCTTGAACATGGTACATTGAATGCTATTTTTCAAGCATGCAAAGTTGATGTTTTGCATTGATGCACTTCTATGTGTAGTGTATGTGAAAAATTGGAGTCCATTTCATGCTCTGGGGAAGAAGACTCATGAAATGTGGAATGGTCTCATTCCTTTGGTGAAGCTTCTTAGGGTTTTTGGTTCCACCCGCTATGCCTTAATTCTTAAGGAGCAAAGAAACAAGTTTGGTGCAAGGAGTTGAAAGTGCATCTTCTTGGGGTACTCAAATACTACTAAGAAATATCGTATTTAAGATGAGGTAAACAAGAAGTTCATTTTTTCTAGAGATGTGATTTTTCTTGAATCCACCAAGAACGACAAGATTGTTGAGCGACAACTTGATCATCTGGATAAATTCACCCATGTAAAGACATATCATGAGTTTGATGATGAGATTCCACATCTTGAAGGGGGTATCCCTATGTAAATGTGCTGAAACTGCACAAAATAGATCTAGCTAGCAAATGACATACACAGTTTGTAGAGAAAACATGAGAAAAGAGAAACATGAGATAACTAATGGAATGAATGAATGATAACTTACACATGATATACTTTGTATAACTCAACTAATGCACATTGGAGGAGAAGCCAATGCGCCATAGTGGTGGTCTAGAGTGATCTTGACACACACAAACAGTTACGGGAGTAAACTGCCACCTAGTCTAGTCTCTCAGGCAATTACGAGAGTTAACTGCCATCTAGTTTAAGTTAACTAGTCTCACAGTCTTAAGTTAACTGACTGAAACATAGTGAAGTGAGGAGGAGATCAGGGAATCATGACTAATGCGCTAGTCTGATGATGATCTCAAGGACAATGCACATTAGCTGGTGATGATCCTAATGTGGCATCTAGACTCCACTCCACTGATCAAATTGAAGTGTGCACTGAAGATAATATTATCCTAGAGGAATATTATCCCTAGACTATAGGAGACTGAATAATGACTAGTAAACATAGGGAAAACCTTAGGAAAAAGAATTCCTAAGTGCGTGTGAAGTATCTCCAACACCNCGACAATGAGGCCATGTTAAGTACCCAAAACCCCTCTGAAGATAAGTTCAAAATAACATTTGAAAGTGTGAGGATGGACCCGAGGAGATTTTTTAGGCGGGATACTCACTATAGTAACTTTTTTGAACTTGAACTTAGACTTTCATGGCGGATAACTAAGTTTAGAAACTAGTTACCTGCTATGCTGCCTCTTTCCTAAGAGTGGTTTTGGACTGACACTCTGGCAAGAGCTTTTGGATGGTTTCTCTGAAGCTTTGACCGAGGTCCCACTTTATTTTGGTTTCTTTTGTTTCACTTTTGTACACAACCCGGGACTCTGGCCCACTGCTTCGGTGCAGATTTTTTCTGGATTTCTATTTCGATTGGTGGAAGCATTTCAGAATATGTCTCGAGAGACCAACGTCCCTTTGGGCGCATCTGACGAGGTGATTTGGGAGCATGATAATCTAAATACTTTCATTGATAATCTGGGAAAAGATCTAGGCGGAGTTAAACATGTTATTGAGTCTCTAAATATTTTAGCAAAGACCTCTCTGCGTTCTTCCTTGGCTTCCACTTAAAATCATACTCACAAGTGAAATCCTGGCTTACAAAGAAGAAACAACAGGAAATTTTTAAATTGGAAAAATTAGAAGCAGAGTACGCTGGTCTATTAATTTCAAGACTCAGTATTGGCCAAAATTCTGAACTGGAAAACATATTAAAACACCATGAATCTGAACACAATAAACTATTGATTGAGGATGAAGAACGTTGGCGCCTGAAAAGCATGGCTACGTGGATAAAATCTGGCAATAAAAACACAGTTTTTCCATAATTTCGCTAGCTAGTGAAATTGTATCCTAACTTGTTCATGGTAGAAGACATTCACATTCTAGAATCAACTGTTACAAAAGAAGAAATCTTTGAAGTACTAAAAGATATGACCAAAGAAAAAAGCCCGGGTCCTGATGGGTGGACAATGGAGTTCTACACTTCGCTTTTTGAGCTGGTTGCAAATGACTTAATACTAGCCATTGAAGAATCTTGTCTTAAGGGAGCTGTCATCAGATCACTTAACTCTACTTTCATTGCATTAATTCCTAAGGTGAATGGTCCAACCACCTTTGGCGATTTCCGTCTGATCGCGTTATGTAATCTCAACTACAAAATCATTACAAAAATCCTTGCCACAAAACTCAGACCGATTCTTTCACGCACACTTTTAAAGGAGCGTTTTGGCTTCTTAAAAGGAAGACAAATTATAGATGCGATAGGAACTGCCCAAGAGTGCCTCCACAACATCAAAACAAAAAATCTGCAGGCACTTATTCTCAAGATCGACTTAAAAAGAGCCTATGACACTATTAGTTGGGATGTTCTCAGACTGGTTTTATTACAGAGTGGCTTTGGCCTTCCGACCATCAATTGGATCATGGGGTGTATTACTTCGACGACTTTTGTTGTTTTGATTAATGGAGAGCCATCAGACTTCTTCCACAACGAAAGGGGTCTCAGGAAGGGTTTCCCACTCTCGCCCCTATTATTTGTTTTGATTATGGAAGGCTTGAGCTTGACACTTAAGCATAAACAAGAGGAAGGACTTCTGACAGGTATCAAGGTTTCTAGATACATTCACATTCTGCATCTTTTATTTGCTGACGATGTATTAATCATGACTAAATCATCCTTAGAGGAATGGAGGGAGATTAGCAATGTCTTGTAGCTCTTTTGTAGTGCAACAAGACTTCATATCAATACACAAAAAAACTACTTTCTTGCAGTTTGGTGTCAGTCATTAGGTACTTGATGGTATTAAAGCACATTTCCATTACCAAATTCAGGATCTGGGGAAGGGATTCATGTATCTTGGATATTTTTTGAAGATGGGTCGGTACAAGACTGAGGACTGGTTATGGATTTTAGAAAAATATGATAAGAGAATAAGACACTGGTGTAACCGATGGTTGTCCATCGGGGGCCGCCTAGTCTTGATTAAAGCGGTCCTTGAGAGTCAACCAGTCTATTGGCTGGCATTATCAACTATACCTCCCTCTATCCTTCATAGGATCCGCCATCTTATTTACGGTTTTCTTTGGTCTTGCTGTAAAAAAAAAAAAAAGAGCATCCACCTCTGTAACTGGACTCTCATTGTTTGCCCTAAGACCCTTGGGGGGTGGGGATTGAGAAACATTCCTTGTTTTGGCAGAGCTCTGACAACAAACATCCTCTGGAGGGCCTTGATGCCACATGTCTCTGGTACCGAGTACTAAAATCAAAATATTTTCCAGCCATTTTTGTGGACATTTGGCTTTGTTTTATTGCACCTCTCGGACCAAAGGTTCTCAGTCCTGGTTACACTTATTAAAATCTGTGCACATTCTCCTCGATTGGATTGATTGGAGACCCGGTACGGGACACAACATTCTGATCGGTCGCGATCACATCTTGGGCATGGGGGAGTCATCCATTTTATCGGAGGATCTTATCCAAGCTATCAGTAGATAAGGGATTCATCACCTCTACTAGGCCGTTGAGAACACTCGAGCGGGCTTAACATTAACAAATTGGTACTCTGGAGTGGCTTTAAATCTCTCGGGGCATCTACTGATCGAATGGGATTTTTTTAGATGCGACCTCTTCAACTCAGGCGTCTTTTTACACAATTCGCTAGAATATTTAATCTGGACAGGTGGAGATCAGATTGGCATTACCTCAATCAAAAACTTTTACTTGGCGGTGGAAAAAAAAATGGACTCATACAATCTGTGGCTGGAAAAAGGCTCTTTGGTCTTGGGCCTGCCCTTTAAAAATCAAAATCTTTGTCTGACTAGCAATCAAAAACAAAATCCTCACTTGGGAGGCTCTACAACGCAGAGGCTTCATAGGACCTGACATTTGTATTCTTTGCAAATCTAACTGAGAGACTACACACCATATGCTCGTTGACTGTGAGTTCACTGTGTCTGTTTGGAACATACTTTTACTTCAATTTAACTCACGATTTACTTGATCGGGCACCAGTCTTGAGGAGTGTTTCAATTCCTGGTACAAACATTTAGCAACACTTACAACTTTGCCAAAATACATCTGCTGGTTTGTGTGGTAGGAAAGGAATACAACACTATTCGAAGATCAACAAGCATCTATTCAGCGGGTGGTTCATCGTGTCTCAGTTTCATTGCAGGATTATAAAGTGATTTCGAGAATTATAAATCGGAAAAAGGGACATTGTTGTCTCAACTGGAGTGGACCGACTGGCTGGTTTGATGGTGCAACAGAGTCTTCGAGACTGAATAGTGGTGCAGGAGGCATCATCAAGCTGGATGGACAACGCAGTTACAAATGGCTAATCAATTGTGGGCAGGGGACAAACAACAGAGCGAAATTGATGGGAGCCTGGGCACTTCTCACTCTTGCTTCCCGTGTGTCCATTCATTCTATCAAAGTTCACGCTGATTCCAAGATTATCATTGACTGGTTAAAAGAGAAGGACCACCTCCAAGTGGTTACTTTATAATGCTGGAAACTAAGAATTAGGAGACTAATTGCCCACTTCCAATCTATCTCCTTTACTCATGTTTATAGAGAAGACAATGAAGTGGTAGACAAACTCTCAAAGCAGGCACTTCACAAAGATCCTGGAAAAATCTACTATTTTCAATGCGTCGAGGAACATGAGGGCCCTCTTCTAACACTTGAACTTTATTAGTTTTTGTGATTTTTTTCTCTTTTGACTAGTTGCACTATTTTAGTTCTTGGAAATAGGTTGTTATCGTCATGGACTTACTTTCCATTGTCTTGTTGGTCTTTTTTTTCCTCACATCAATTGTCATATTAGTTTTCTTTACTGAGCATGTATTGGTTTTATGGACTCCAGATTCTGCTTGATATTTTCCTGAAAAGGGCATTTATCAACAGAATTTTTGTTCTGGGAACTCATTGTAGAGACCAGTTTATATTAACTTATTAATATAAAGTGAATTTTTTCTGAGGAAAAATAGCACCCAAATACAAAAGATACATTGAAATAAACAAGGAAAGAGGGAAAACCTCATGGGAAACCCCCTCTCAAAGTACAATGTATATATATAAAAAAAACTGACAGTTGCTAGGAATCTGTGTTCTTCACTCCAAGACGACTGCGCATAGAATGAAACTTCTGCTCAGTGAAGGTCTTGGTGAAGATGTCTGTACTCTATTCTGTTGAAGGAAAAAACTGCAGGTCGATGATACCCTCGTGTACTATGTCCCGGATGTAGTGCATGTGGATGTCGATGTGCTTCGTCCCCTGCCTCTGAACTAGATTTCTGCATAACTTCAGAGTGCTTTGGTTGTCACACCAGATGACAATCGACCGATGAAACTGAATTCCAAACTCAATGAGAAAATGTTGTAGCCACATAACCTGAATGGTTATGTTAACTACCCCTCTGTACTCTGCCTCGGCTGAAGATAATGCAAAAGCAGTCTTCTTCTTGCTGGACCAACAGATAGGCCCGAAACTAAGACTGAGTGAGTAACCAGATGCAGACTTGTGATCAATGCTATCGCCAACCCAATCAAAATCAGTGAACCCGATGAGGTCCAATGTAGAGTCTGCTGCATAGTGAATCCCAAAGGTGATGGTGCCCTGTACGTATCGAAGGATACACTTTGCAGCCTTCCAATGTAGCTCATGCAGATCCTGCATGAACCTGGAGACTGCGCCAACTACATAGGAGAGGTTTGGTCTAGAATGTGTGAGATACAACAAGCTCCCCACTAGTTGTCTCTACAATGTGCTGTCCACCAGTGGAGTGTCCTCGCCATCTTCAATTCTAACTCCTGATAGGAAAGGAGTCGGGACAGACTTGTATTCTGTCATGTGAAATCTCTAAAGGAGATCTCGTGCATACTTGGCCTAAGATAGTTTCATTTCTGATGCATCCTGACTGATCTCGAGTCCAAGGAATAAATGTAGAGGACCCATGTCCATCATCAAGAACCTGTCATGTAGATTCCTTTTGACTACAACAATCGCTGAAGTCGAGCAACCGATGATCAACAAATCATCAACATACAAAAATAGGAGTATAAGTGAATTAGCCGTCATGAGCATGTAAACATTCGGGTCTGAATTACAACGTACAAAGTTTTGTGACAACAAGTAGGAGTCCATTTTGGAATACCATGCCCTTGGGGCCTGCTTGAGGCCATAACTAGACTTCTTCAGTCGACAGGTTAAAGATGAATCCTGCATAAATCCATGGGGCTGCTGTAACATCCCCAACATCCAACTGGGCTATGCAACGTAAAATTTTTCGAACTGTATGCAAATTAAAACATATACACAAAAAATCTTGCGAAACTTTATATATAAAAATTAAAACAAAAAAATACATTCTGTAAAAGCACAGATTCATACAAAAATAATAGTAAACATATACATGCAGCATAGACAGGGAATACCCATAAACATAAAGACAGGTATAAACCACACATAGGAAAAACCCATAAAAATAAATACATAAATAATAATGCAACATATAAAATAACACACAATTGACACTTATCCTGGTAAGAATATCACCAACTGTGTGCAGACCTTCCACAAACCTCCCAGCCTTAGACCACGCTGCTCATCACTCTCAGCAGTGGGTCACCCCCGAGCTGGGACTAAGCTCCACCCGAGTAAAGGGTTTCCTAACCAGGATGATGTATCTCAGACAACATGAAAGACTCTGTCACATGTGCCTACTCAAACTAACAGCCTACATTCCCTCATTCCCCACATGCCTATCCAACCCCACGAAGTGTGCCCCTTCTTTGCTCAACAGTCCTTTGGCTGCCCCACTTCCTTTTCGGGCTTCAACAAGAGGCCAAACATGAAGTTTCAGATCCCTGTAGCTGCAGTTTAGTACCTTCGAGAATAAATTCCCAACAATTCTCTCACCTAGAGAGAAATTGCTCATGGGTCTGACAACCCACCTCTTCAGTATCCCATGGGCCTGACAACCCGCTTCTTCAGTCCAACTCCCAAGCTAACCAGGTACATATACATGTATGGGTATGGATACATGTACGGGTACAAGAAGGTATGGAGGAAAACTGATTGAGTGAGTCAAATATCATGGAATGAATTGAAAAATGAACTAAGTCCAAACTATATGTATGTATGTTCCCAATTTGACACTTGTCATGTTGAGAGCTACTTTGGCCCACTTGTCTCCATCCTTATAACTTAGGATAAAATAATTATCCATACTTTATACTTTAAGAAATATTAATATAATATTCCTTTTTGGCTTAAGCTCCCTAGCTTAGCCACTTATCTTTAAATTTTAGACCCCCCCTTTCCCTAACTAGTGGAGTTTAGTCCCCCATACTTTTTTATTATGGTCGGTCTACACACAACTATATATTATATTATTGATAAGACATATACAAAAATAGGTTCACTGGCCTTTAACATCTAGGCTCTCTGGCCTAATTCCACACATAAGCCTCCTAGCTTATAATAACTGTCTCACCAACCTATAAAACACAACATATACACAAAGGCTCATTGGCCTCAAAATCATGCACACTTAAGTTTGCTGCGCGGGATATCCTGGAATGTGCACACTTCATCATTTTAGTGCGTAATACATGTATGCACTATGCCATTGAAGGTGCATACAAAAATGATATCAAATAGCTCACCAACTTAAGTACGTTTTCATTTACATTTACAATTGGGTTCGGTCTATGGGTATTACAATCCCCTCCCCTTATTTATGCACTGTCCTCAGTGCATTACATACACATATCAACGAGATTTCCAAAATCTTAAAAAAGATGCGGGTATTCTACCCGCATTACATCCTCATGCTTCCAAGTAGGCATCCTCAGGACCGTACCAGGTCCATTGGATCTTTACAAACCCTATGGCTCGATTCCAGAGCTGTTTGATTTTTTGTTCCAGAATGCGTACCAGATGTACTTGGAAAGCGCCTTCTTGCTCCACCTAAATCACATTCCAATCAATAACATGATTAACATCAGGTGTATATTTATTAAGAAATGATACATGAAATACATTATGAATGGTCATTGATGTAGGAAAGGAAAACATGTATGTTACATGCCCAATCCTCTCTAGGATTTCAAACGACCCACAATAACGAGTTGCCAACTTTGAACAATTTCCCAACTTCAGGGAACTTCTGTTGGCCTTCACTTTCAAGAATACATGGTCCCCCACTTTAAATTCCCTGTGAGTTCTGTCCTTATCAGCATAGCTTTTTTGCTTGTCTTGGGCAACCTTTAAATTTTGGTTTATTTTCAACATTTTCTCTTCCATTTCCCTGAGTAAATATGACCCAACCACTGCTCTATCTACTGGGTTATCTTAACTTACTAGTGTGTTGCACCTTCTGGCATAAAGTGCCTCAAATGGGCTCATCTTTAGAGATGTTTGGTACCCATTGTTATAGGCAAACTCTACTAAGTGTAGTTATTCTTCCCATTTTGATGGTTTATCCATCACATACATCCTCAACATATCCTCAATCACTTGATTCACCCTCTCTGTTTGTCCATCTGATTGTGGATGATAAGCTGTGCTAAAATTCAAATTTGTTCCAAATCCCTTAAATAATCCTTTCAAAAAATTTGATGTAAATTCTGGATCTCTTTCAAACATAATTGTCTTGCGTATACCATGTAATCGAACAATTTCTCTCATATAAATATCAACAATGTTGGCTTGTGAGTGAGCTTTACTGGAATAAAATTGACAACTTTAGTAAGCTTATCCACCACTACCATGATAAAATCATGTTGCTTGTTTGTTCTAGGCAGTTTGATGATGAAATCCATTGTTACAACTTCCCATTTCCACTCAGGAATGGGTAATGGCTGTAGCAAACCAGCTGAGTGTCTATGCTCAACCTTTACCTTTTGACATTCCAATCATTTGGCAATAAAATCAACAACTTATTTTTTCATGCTTGGCCACTAATATTGGCTCTTGACAGCTGCAATAGTTTTCTGATAACCTGAGTGCCTAGCATAAGGTACATTATGCATTTATCTCAATATCAGATTTTTCAATTCCTGGGAATTTGGTACATAAATTCTGCTCTTGTATATGATAATTTCATCATTTTCTAGCTTATAGTCTTCAATTTTCTGCTGCAAAATACCTTGTTGTAATTTTGCCACTAATTGCTTGTATTGCAAATCTGATTTTGCAACCTCTATGATTCTGTCTTTCAAATCTGATTGGTACATGTTTATGGCTGTAGCATGCGACTCATGCACTCTTCTGCTGAGTGCATCAACCGATTTGTTCTCTTTCCCTTTGATATGATTTATATTAAAGTCATATTCACTGAGAAATTCTAACCACTTTCTTTGCCTAGCATTTAGAGTTGGCTGATCAAATAAATATTTTAGACCATTATGGTCTATCCTCAACTCAAACCTTTTCCCCATGAGGTAGTGCCTCCACTTCTTCAAGGCATGCACTATGGCTACCAACTCCAAATCATGAGTGGCATAGTGCCTTTCATGCTTCTTCAACTTCATTGATTCATAACATACAACAAACCCATTTTGACCGAGGACTCAATAAAGTCCTTCTTTACATGCATCCGTGCATACAATGAAGTCTTCATTTGGATTTGCAATCCTTAGTATTGAAGCACTCCTTAATAATTGCTTCAAGTGTTGGAAATTCTTTTCACAATCCAATGTCCACCAAAACCTCACACCCTTCTTTTGCAAGGAAGTGATTGGGTGTGCAATCTTTGAGAATCCTTTAATAAATCTCCTATAGTAGCTTGCAAGACGTATGAATGATTTGACCTATGTCACATTCTTTGGCGCTGGCCATCCTCTAATGGATTCTATCTTTTCAGGTTATGCCCCAAATAATAAATTTGCTTTTGATAAAATGAGCACTTGCTCAATTTGGCATACAACTGGTGCATTTGATAACCCAAATGGCACCACTGTGAACTCATAATGACCATACCTTGTTCTGAAAGAAGTCTTGCTGATGTCTTTTTCTTTAATTCTTACCTGATGATAACCTGACCTGAGATCAATCTTGGAAAATATTTTTGCATCTTTCAACCGATCAAAGAGGTCATCGATCGTTGGAAATGATACTTATTCTTCACAGTTACCTTGTTCAACTGCCTAAAGTCAATGCAAAATATCAATGTTCCATCCTTTTTCTTCACAAATAAAACTCGGGCACCCAAGGAGGACACACTTGGGCGTATATACCCCTTCTTCAAGTTGCATTTGCAACTCCTTCAGTTGTGGTGTACTCATCCTGTAGGGAGTCTTGGATGCCGGAGCTGCTCCAAGCATCAAATTTATGGAGAAATCAATGTCTCTTTTAGGGGCTAATCCTGATATTTCCTTAAACACATCTTTAAACTCTTTTAGGACTGTATAATCTTCAATATTTGACACCCTATCTTTAGGTGTCTCTGCCATATGTGCTGCAAATATTTGACACCCTTTTCTGTAACATTTCTTCAATTGCAATGCTGAAATTTCTCTGATGGTTACTGCCCTGGGAATTCCCTACACTATCCTTAGGTTCCCTTTCTCATTCAAGCAAGTAAATTCCTTGCTATGACAGTCTAGGATAACATGATGTTGGTCCAACCAATCCATCAAAATTAGACAGTCATAGGAACCTAAAGACAAGATGTTCAAATCTACCCTAGTGTTCAGTTCATTCATGTCCATAAGACATGACTTAACCATATCATTAAATTTTCTTTTGGCTCCGGTAGCCAACTGCACCAACCAAGATTTTCCATGCTTTCTTCGGCAAATGAAAAATTTCCACCATCTTAGGATCTATATAACTATGAATAGCTCCTAAATCAATTCAAATAGAAATGGTTTGGTTGTTGATCATACCTTCCACTTCAATCATATGTGGCCGATACTCTGCTTGCTTATTGTCCAGGGCTGCTTAGATCCTTGGTACACTTATGCCCATGTCTTCCACCGTTTCATCTTGTTGTACATTGTGAATATTCCTCAGTTTTTCACCTCTGTGAGGGCAACCTCTAAACATATGGGGTCCTTTACAACCCCAACATTGAATAGGTGGTTGCCTTGGCCTTTGACCCCCTGTCTCCATTATTCGGGGTTCTTTGGAAGTTAGCTGTCCCTGAGGATTATTTCTGAAGAATGGTGGCTTAGTTCCCTTCTTCCTATGATTCATTCTGAATTTCTTTTTGTCTTCCCAAGCTTTTTGAAAAGTTGGCTTTGCTTTTTGCTGATCATATAGGCATTTAGTTCTCCTTATGGTCTCCTCCAATGTTTTGGGATCATCATATCGTATTTTGTCACTGATGAATGATGGCAATCCACTCAAGTACCTCTGAATCTTAACTGTCTCATCCTTGATGAAATAGACATACTTCAATAGTTATAAAAACCTTCTTTCATATTCATCTATGGTCATACTCCCAAGTTTGAGTTCAAAGAACTCTTTCATTTTCTTGTCATATTATCTCTTAGTCAAATATTTCTTTTCAAAATACTTATTGAATTCCCTCCAAGTAACATTTTTCTCTTTAATGTGCTGCATCTGCACAAGATGATCCCACCACATGGATGCCTTTCTTTTGAGTTGATAGATGACAATTCTTCCTTCTGCATGAGAGTAATAATTATGAAATTTAAAATCTTTTCTCATGCCCAACAATCATGTCTCTGCATCTTCATCCTTCTTGTTCTCACCATCAAATGTAAGAGGTTTGATTTTGTTCATTTCTCCTCGTAGCTCATCTACCCCAGACCTCTCATGCTTCCCGATAGAGGATGTACTTGAGATGATGTGTTCTTTATTATTGGAATGCCTCAGGGAGTGATGATGATGTCTTCTAACACTTCTTGTTCTTCTTTTCTCATCAGGACACCTGTGACTTCCTGATTTGCTTGAGCCACTCTCCTTATCCAATTTATTTTCTATTATGTTTAAGCTCTGCATTGAATTCATGTTGAAGTCCTTCTGCTTCTCCTTGGCTCTCATAATCCTTTCATTATCCTCTTTATGGCTTTGGACATCCTTCTGTAAATTTTTAATGGTCTCTACCATATTCATGTTTTCATCCCTTCCTTCTCCATGCCCATTGGAGTTTGTTCCTTCAATGCCCGTATGGAAATCCATCCCTCTGATCTCATCTTCCTATCTGTAATCCCCCTATGCATCTTCCATCCCTATGCACTCTGTACTGATCCTGATTGGATCTAGTTGTTGTTAACTCTGCAAAATGCGCAACCAACAGAACTTTGTTAGGCTAACTGTTTCAACAATTTCATGAAAATATGAACCATTTTGGTTCAATAATGCATAATAATTATTTCTTCCGATTTCCTAAAAATTGAATGCCCAGATCAATTTTCTGGGTGAATAATTATGTTTTACTATCTAAGACCTTTCCAACTCCTGTTTCCATGCTCAATTCCGAGTCTTGAGCACAAAGTTATAGCCTTTTGAAAATTGTCCATTAAGTTTTCTGTTCACTCTTCAACTTGGTGCAATTCTTCACTGTAATTATGCATTTTTGCACCTACTCCATTGGAGTTCTAGTAGGATCTCAATTGGGTTTCTTAATATACATATTTTGGAAAGTTTGTCCAAATTTCACCTCTTTTTGGGTTATGGGCTGCTAGTTAGAGTCTGTTGAAGTTCTAGGCCAATTAGTGTTTTTGGTCTGGAACGCTACATGTACCTTCTGTGACGTATTAAACATTTTTAACATGCCCAAAATTTTAATTCAGCACGAATATTGTCTTCTATGGCTCAATAGCTTTCTATATACTACTTCTGCGCCTCAATCTGATTCCAGAGCAGAAAATTATGGCCCTTCGAAGTTAGTTGGGTCTTAAATTTTACCCTCCACTGTTTGTCCTGTAACTTCCTCATAAAAGCTCCGTTTGATGAATGGTTTACACCATTATAAATCTCTCTCCAGGTTCTCGGGGTTTTTGAGTATCTAAAAACGTTGTTTAGGGCCTCAAAAAATGCACTACAAAAAGATAACCTTCAAACAGTGCAAGGTGTCGTAGAAATTCACTAGTTTTTTGCTGTTGTAGACCATCCAAACCACTTCGCGCACACAAATTTGAACCTGTACACCCATATTTAGCATGCGCAACAACACCATAAGGTAGTGCATACTCCGTGCAACTATAACCAATGCGGATCACTTCTCTGTCGCACCAATAACTGGTGCACACTACTTTTGTGTTGTGCGTCAATATCTACCGTGCACAATTTTGGTTCATGCACAAATACCCGTTGTGCACAATTTTTGTGTCGCACGCTAATATTCCATGCACATTTTACTCTACACGCTGCACCATATCAAAGTTTAATACGCCCCTACCCCGCACCATTACTCCGAGCGCACCATTAACTAAACTGTCGCGCGACAACATATACCCACATTGCTCGCGCACCAACAAAATTCCTCGACACTCTGTCAATACTGCGCATTATTATGCGTGTGCACACCGCACGTGCCAGTATTACACATGCACCACTCAATCTGCACCATGCAATGATAAATTTAGTGCGCACATCCACACGCCTATATTTTCCACGCATTGCCACTGTGCATCCTGCAACACCGAATTTATGTGTGCAGACTTGCGTGCCAATATTTTCCGTGTATTACCACTTTGCACTGCGCAACGCCATTTTAAGTGCGCAGACTCGCACAATAATATTTTCCGCACCTTATCACTTTGCACCATGCAAAACCAAATTTAAGTGCACAGACTCTCACGCCAATATTTTTCGCGTCTTACCACTTTGCACTGCGCAACGCCAAATTTAAGTGCACAGATTTGCGCGCCAATATTTTCCACGCATTACCACTTTGAACTGTGCAATGAAAATTTTTAGCGTGCGTATCCATACACCCTTATTTTCCACACATCCCAAGCTTTTCACTGCGCATCATGCATTTTTTGTGCGCACCCTGGACACATTCCTTTTTATGTGCATCAATTCCTTGCAACTTCCGCTACAGAAATTAGGGATTTTGCCAAACTTTTTCCCAATTTTCACCATAGACATTCTGCAACTATGAAATTTGTTCAATTTCACCCTAATAACACCAATTCAACTTTTGTGACAACAAATCGCTGCTGGTTGACATTCCAAGAACATATTTTTTTTCCAAACTCAATTAACGAATTGAGAATTTTAATCAACTAATCTCACTCCATTTGTCATGACTTCTCCGTAACTTCAAATTCGACCAATTCCAGGTCTGAATTTGCTAGAACAGATATTAAATTAGGAATATCTCACTACTTGGCCAAATTTCTCATTTTTCACATGAATTTAACAACAAAAATTGGGGCTTTTGCCCAATTCCACGTAATTGCTCCTAATTTTTACCATGGACGATCTGTAACTTGAAATTTGGCCACTTCGAAATCAATTCTCTGTGAAATCTCAATTCAATTCAACTTGCTCGGCCCATCCATACTCAGTGTTGAAAACTGGAGCTTTGATACCATATTGTAACATCCCCATCATCCAACTGGACTATGCCACATAAAATTTTTCGAATTGTATGCAAATTAAAACATATACACACAGAAACTCTTGCGAAACTTTATATATAAAACTTAAAACAGACAAATACATTCTATAAAAGCACAGATGCATACATAAATAACTGTAAACATATACATACAACATAGACATGCAATACCCATAAATATAAAGATAGGTATAAACCACACACAGGAAAAACCCATAAAAATAAACACATAAATAATAATGTATCATATAAATTAACACACAATTGACACTTATCTTTGTAATAATATCACCAACTGCGTGCAGACCTTCCACGAACCTCCCATCCTTAGAGCACACTGCTCATCACTCTCAGCAGTGGGTCACCCCTGAGCTGGGACTAAACTCCACCCTGGTAAAGGGGTTCCTAACCAGGCTGATGTATCTCAGACAACAAGAAAGACTCTATCACAAGTGCCTACTGAAACTAACAACCTACAGTCACTCATTCCCCGCATGCCTGTCCCACCCCAGGAAGTGTGCCACTTCTCTGCTCAACAGTCCTTCGGCTGCCCCAATTCCTTTCCAGGCTTCAACAACAGTCCGGACAAGAAGTCTCAGAGCCATGTAGCTGCAGTTTAACACCTTTGGGAATGAATTCCCAACAATTCTCTCACTTAGAGAGAAATTTCTCACGGGCTTGACAACCCGCCTTTTCAGTATCCTACGAGCCTGACAACTCGTTTCTTCAGTCCAAATCCCAAGATAACTAGGTACATATACATGTATGGGTACGGATACAGGAAGGTTCAGATGATAGTTGAATGAGTGAGTCAAATATCATGGAATGAATGGGAAAATGAACTAAGTCTAAGTTATATGTATGCATGTTCCCAACTTGACACTTGTCACGTTGAGAGCTACTTTGGCCCACTTGTCCCCATCCTTAAAACTTAGGATAAAATAATTATCCATACTTTATACTTTAATGAATATTAATATAATATTCCTTTTTGGCTTAAGCTCCCTAGCTTAGCCCCTTATCCTTAACTTTTAGCCCCCCCCTTTCCCTAACAAGTGGAGTTTAGTCCCCCATACTCTTTTATTGTGGTCGGTCTAAACACAAAGATGTATTATATTAATGATAAGACATATACAAAAATAGGCTCATTGGCCTTTAGCATCTAGGCTCTATGTCCTAATTCCACACATAGGCCTCCTAGCTTATAATAATTGGCTCACGAACCTATAAAACACAACATATACACAAAGGCTCCATGGCCTCAAAATCGCGTGCACTTAAGTTTGTTGCGTGCAATACCCTGGAATGTGCACACTTCATCATTTTAGTGCGTAGTACATGTGCGCACTATGCCATTGAAGGTGCATACAAAAATGATATAAAACAACTTACCAACTTAGGTACATTTGCATTTACATTTACAATTGGGTTCGGCCTAGGGGTAATACAATTGCTCCATATAGATCTCCTCAGAGAGATCTTCGTGAAGAAATGCATTCTTCACGTCCATCTGATGGATGTCCCATTCTTTGGCTATCACAATGGAAAGTGCCAAACGTATGGAATCCATCTTTGCTATTGGAGCGAAGGTCTCATCATAGTCAATACCGTGCACCCGCTGAAAGCCTTTGGAAACTAGCTTGGATTTGTATCTACTAACCTATCCATCTGCTGCACTCTTGGTCTTGTAGACCCATCTGCACCTGACAAGTTTCCTTCCTAAAGGAAGGGGAACTAGATCCCAAGTCTGGTTCTCAAGGAGGGAGTTGTACTCCTCCTGCATGGCGGATTCCCAAAAGAGATTTCCAACAGCCTCACCATAGGACTGTTGATATGAAGACTTAACCAAGAAAATATGCCTAGGTGGCATTAGTTCAGTGACAATGAGTGCAAGAGGAGGCTCCTCAAAATCATATCGAGTCGTCTTAGTATCAGTTGGATGCCCAACAAGATCTCCTGCACCTTGAAGAGTAGTCTGGGCCCACTTGGGCCTCTGCTCTAGCTCTAGATCTACATTTACATGCACTGACTCTGCATCTAACTGTACTGACTCGGTCTCTGAATCATCTGAATCCTTTAAATAAGAACTCTCATCTGAAGAAGAGTCGACATGTGCATTCTCATCATCTTTGACAAGTGGAAGAACAAAAGTGTCTGCATGCGCCTGCTGAGGTACATACAAGACACTTTCCTCGAATTTGACACTATGCTTAATGATGAGCCGGTCTGAGGAAAGATCAATGAGTCTGCATCCCTTCACACCGTCAATATATCTAACAAAGATATACTCTATGCTCTGTGGATCAAGTGCCTTCCTCTTCTCAGAGGGAATCCTGACCCATGCACGAGAACCAAATATGCGAAAGTTGGTCACTTCTGGTTTGAAGCCACTCCAAGCATCGTAGGGGTCTTATCCTTGATAGATATATGGGGAGATATGTTTTGGATGTAGGTTTCACAATTAAGTGCTTCAAACCATAATCTCTATGGAAGTGACTTTTCATGTAGCATGCAATATTCCATCTCTTTTAGAGATCTATTTTTCCGCTCAACAACTCCGTTTTGCTACGAAGTATATGGAACCGTGTGCTGCAACTAAATCCCAAACTCATGAAAAAGATTTTGTATGTCATGGTTGACATACTCTCCCATGTTATCCGTTCAGATGAATTTTATCTTCTTTCCTGACCATGTTTCAACCAGAGCTTTGAAATCTTTGAGGTGTTGAAAGACCTCTGATTTTTGCCTAAGAAAAAAAATCCATGTGAAGTGTGAGAAATCATCAACAAAAATGAGCAAGTACATTTCTTTACTGAT
Organism: Picea sitchensis; assembly: GCA_010110895.2. Lineage (NCBI taxonomy): Eukaryota > Viridiplantae > Streptophyta > Pinopsida > Pinales > Pinaceae > Picea > Picea sitchensis. Next base: position 34,245 of record SNQJ01S0042435.1, read on the forward strand.
TGATGGATGTGGAAACGGGCCCATGAGGTCACTATGGATCAGATCTAAAGGAAATGAAGCCTTTTGAGTCTTTCCTTTGTCAAATTTCTCTTGAGGGTGTTTTCCAAGAAAACATCCCTCACAAATTCCTTTGGAGAAGTGGATGTCAGGTATACCATCAACCATTTCCTTCTTGCTAAGCTATTGCATATATCTAAAATTTAAATTGCCTAACCTTTCATGCCATATCCTACTGCTTTCATCAACATGGGTAAGCAATAATGCAAAATCTGGTTCAATAAATTCATAAAATGTGTAGAGTTTGGATTGATGATTTACCTCACTGGTAGCAACACTAGAATTGGTTTTCATGTCACATATATCCACTGCATCAGGTGTGAATATGACTCTATTTATGGTGTCAGAGTTTTTCATCTAATACACAGAGAGAATATTGACGAAAAGTTTGGGAACGTGTAGCACATTCTTGAAGCTTCTGTTTGTGAGTTCAATTATTCCTTTGCCGGTGGCCTCGAATGGAGAGTTGTCCCCCATCAGAATATGAGGACCTTTGCATGTGTCCAATGAAGAGTAGACTTATTTTGTGGCTTCCATGTGGTGTGATGCACTTGAATCTACAATCCAAGCATTGAGAGAGGAGTTGATGGCAATCAAAGCATGGCTAGAATTTCCTTTCTTGGGATTCTGATCTTATGGATTCTTCTTCTTGGCACCCTCGGGGATGCGATCTCCAAGGTTATTTTGTTGATGTATTTAGGCCATTTGATCTATCTATTTTTTCATACATGTGTATTTTGGATGGAATCCTTTATGGCAGTAAGTGCATTTCTCCCATTTTCTTCCCTTTCAACCTTTGGATCCAGAGGCATCGTTGAAGGGTTTTGAGTACCCTTCCTTCTTTGGATTTGCATGTGCTTTCCTTTTGTCTTTGTCTTTAGATTTCTGATTTTGATAACCACTACCATCATGCACAATAAGTGCATGCACCTTTGGGCCTTTGATTTTCCTATGTTGATAAGCTTGTTTTGCGCTTGTGTCAGAGATTCAATAAAGACCTCAAGAGAAGACATCTTCCAGGTGGATCCAGAGGCGAGCCTAATTGAATGAAATGTGGATACAAACACTGAGTATTCTATACCAAGTTTGGAGAGAATGGTGAGAACTGTTTGTTTCTCCTCCTTAAATTTATCAACCCCGCAAGCCTTGAGTTGCAACAACAAATCGTTATATTTGGTAAATAAATCTTGGAGATTGTCGAAGGTTTTTGGATCCAAATTGAGTAATTCCACCTCGAGCATGTGTCCCCTCATCTCGTCTTGTTTGAAAAAAATCCATTCCATGGTGGTCCAAGCTTCATTGGGGGTTTTACATGAGCATATGTGAAAGAGGAGTTCAAGATAAATGAGACCGCAAATAGTTCCAAACACTTCATCCATTCGATTCAAATAATTGGATTTTTCTATGGCTGATGTGGGTTCAGTCTCTGTTTCCATGGTTAAACTATATAATCCTCTACCTCGAATATGCACTATCATATTCTCCTTCCATGCAAATAAATTGTACAGTGTAAGAATAAATTCTTTTGGAAATTCCATTTTCCACTGTCTTCAATCTTCGGTACTTGCAAAAATAATCTTGTGTGTTTTTTTCCTAGCAATCGATCGGCTCTGATACCATGTAAATGTGTTGAACCTGCATATAATAGATCTATATAGCAAATGGGATACACAATTTGCAGAGAAAATATGAGAAAAGAGAAACAAGAGAGAAAGAATGGAAGAATTCTCATTAACCAAATGAATGAATAATAATTTACACATGATATACTCTGTATAAATCAACTAATGTGCACTGGAGGAGAATCCAATGTGCCATAGTGGTGGTTTAGAGTAATCTGGACACACACCAACAGTTACGGGAGTAAAATTCCACCTAGTCTAGTATTTTAGAAAATTATGGGAGTTATTTGCCACCTAGTCCGAGTTAACTAGTCTCTCAGTCTTCAGTTAACTGACTGAAACAAAGTGAAGTGAGGAGGAGATAAGGGAATCATGAGTAATGTGCTAGTCTGGTAGTGATCCCAAGGACAATGTACATTATCTAGTGATGATCTTAATGCTGCATGGTGATGATACCAATGTGACATATAGACTCCACTCAATCGATCAAACTGAAGTGTGAAACAAAGAGAATATTCTCCCTAGACGATAGGAGACTGAATAATGACTATTAAACATAGGGAAAACCTTAGGAAAAATAATTCCTAGGTGTTTGTGAAGTATCTCCAACACCCTATCTTTGATCAATCTTTGGAATCTCCTTTTGAAGTGCCATCTCCCCCTCATGAAAAAAATTTAGCCACTTCATCAGAACAAGGAGTTCAGTTGGACGATGTGATTGAGAGGCTTGAAAGGTTGAACCTTGATGGGAATGCAACACCATCTCAATCAGTGGAGCAACTTGGACCATGTCAGTAAGGTCCACCAAAGTGTCTTATAAAGACACTTGAATGTGTTCATCCCGATGAAGTTGGAAAGACAGAAACCAAAAGTTCTACAAGACAAGATGGAGGTGATGTAAATAATTCATATTTTGGTGATGTAGATAATTCAGATTCAAGTGATGTAAATGATATGGATGTTTCATTTGATTGTGAATGTAATTTATCTAATAAAATTGAACCAAATTCCTTTGAAGAATATGCTTCTCATGATAAGTGGAAAGAAGCCATACAGAAGGAGTATCATGCTCTCATCAAGAATGAGACATGGAAGCTGGCGGATCCTCCACTTGGAACCAATCTCACAGGCTGTAGGTGGGTCAACAAAAAAAGTACAAATCGATGGCTCACTTGACAAACATAAGGTGAGGATTGTGGCGAAAGGATATGTTCAAAAAGAAGGCATAAACTATGAGGGGACTTCCCCCCCCACAAAAAAATGGGCTACCATTCATGCATTGTTGGATTTGGTAGCACTTAATATGTGGAAGATTCATCACATGGATGTGCATACAACCTTCTTGTATGGAGATTTGAAGGAGAATGTTTACATCTCTCAACTAGAAGGATTTGTTGTGAAGGGTCAATAACATAAGGTATGAAAGATCATCAAGTATTTGTATGGCCTAAAGCAAGCATCCCACACATGGTATACAAAGATATCTGAACATCTTTTAAAAATCAATTTCAAACACTTTAATATTGATGATGCAACTTTGTTTGTCGGTTGTATATCTTGTGGTGTTTGTAAATGATTTGTTGATAACATGGAACAATGAATCATATATTGCATTCATAAAGAAAGAATTGAAGAAGGGTTTTGAGGTGACATACATGGGATATCTTCAATACTACTTGGGTGTTGAAGTAACTCACAATCCAAAACATGTATTGATCTCCCAAAATAAGTACATTGGAGAATTGTTGAACAAATTTAGCATCGTTGATTGTAATCCTCTCTCTACTCCAATGGAACAAAATTTGAAACTAACATCAAAATAAGGGAATGAATTTGAAGATGCAGCTAAATATAAACAACTTGTGGGGAGTCTTATCTATGTTACCACTACTAGACCAAACATTTCATTTGCAGTTAGGATTATTTCTAGGTTCATGCAAAAGCCTTGTGAAGGACATTGGTGTGTTGCAAAAAGAGTTCTAAAGTACTCGAAGGGAACTCAAGACTTTGAGCTTAAATACTCTAAGGTGGATGACTTCAAACTTGTTGGACATACAAATTTAGATTTTCATGGGAATAAGGAGAATGTAATGTCTACTTCAATAGTCTTGGATCAACTTCTATCTCTTGGAGATCACACAAACAATCTATTCCAATAGATTCCATTACAGGGGCAGAGTATGTGGTTGATGCAGAGACAACAAAGGAGATTGTTTGGGTCAGGAAGATACTAGAGGATTTGCAGGAGAAACATGTGAATGCTGCTCCACTTTTGATTGATAACACTTATGCAATCAAGTTGTCCAAGAATCGTATATTCCATGATCAAACCAATCACATCAACACAAAGTACCATCTTATTCAACATCATGTAGAGGCTAAGACCATTCAACTGATACATTGTTCCACAAGTGAGAAAATTGTATACCTCTTCACCAAAGCGCTTGGAAGTGAAAAGTTCAGAAATATGATTGGACTTACAAACACCACTTCGGATTAAGGGGATTACCAAGAATGTCAGTTACCTAATCCTTGGGATTATGGTACTTTACAATTATTGTAAATATTTAATCTAGGAGAAAATGAATAGTCGTAGGTGAATAGGAACAACCATATGAACTTCAGGGAGATGAAACCAAAGGTAACCTGTTTGTTTATATATTTCACTCACTTTAATACCAAATAATTGCGTGGATTTACTCATCCATGACCTGGCATAATTTATTGTGGAGTGGGAATTGATTCCCATTAGCCGCTGTATTTTTTGGTGTAACAATTTTCAAGTGTTTAATTTTTTTTTTTTTAGTTGTTGTTGTTTTTTGAGATTTTTGTTAGGTTTTTCATTTCCCATCAATTTTCCCTCTTCTTGTTTATTTTTAGTGGACATTGGGAGATCATTTCTATTTGAACTTTGGACCCTATGTGGAAATATGGTGATCTTGATAATGGACATAATTGATGAATGTTGAATTACAAGTTACGTGGAAATGAAATGATGGGGGGAATAAACCAGTTGAAATATCACCTTTCACAAATTCTTGGACAGAGTGGGAATCTACCATAAAGCAAGCCTATAAATAATTCACATTGCCAATAAATCATTTTTAAATATGGGTAAAGAGAGAGATAAGAAGGATGATGTGAGAGTTGAGCTTGCAGTGGGAGGAGTTTTTTGGGGGGAAAGAAGTGATAGTGTTCCCTTGGCCACACCTTCCACATTTCCCTTAATGATGCTATCTTTTTTTGTTCCTAGAACCAGAACTGGTGCAAAACCTTCTATTAGGTTAGTGGTTAAAATAAAGGAGAAGAAAAAAGATGAAAAACTTGTGGGTAGTTTCTTTCTATGGAGTGAAATTCCTTTCAACATTGCCAAGAACAACCCATTATACTAGTGTATGTTTGATGTTGTTTCTATTGTTGGCTTGGGGTACAAGGCCCATACCTATGACTAGTTGAGAGGGCCTATCCTTCAAAATGAAAAGGTCGATTACACTTGTATATTGGAGGAGCTTAAGGAATCACGAGAATTCATTAGACGCACTGTGATGTCAGATGATTTGATTGATTAGAAGGGAAAGACCCTTCTTAATTTCTTGGTTAATTGTCCTAGGGGGACAATGCTTATTAAATATGTTGAATCATTTGTACATGTTAAAGATGAAACATTATTATTTGAGTCGTTGGATGAGTTTTTTCAAGAGGTAGGTCGACATAATGTTGTTCTAATTATTTCGTTACTGGTAGGTTTCTTATGCTGAGGTATTTGACCTTGTTTTGGACTCCTTGAGATGCACATTGCATTGGTATGATTTTAGAGGATATGGGAAAAATTCCTTATATCAAGTATATTGTTGAATCAACTAGGAGTATTACAAAATTTATATAGAATCATGCATATTTTCTTAGCTTAATAAAAAATTTACATATAACAGAGAGTTGGTGTGTCTTGTAATTCCATGTTTTTCCACTAGATTCATATCTCTTTAGTCTCTCTTGACTTATATGTGGGAGGTGAAGAGAATGATCATTTCATATGAGTGCCATGCTTTATCATTTAGCACTAAACTGAAGTGGGATGCCATATGCAGGCTAGTTTCATACCAGGAGAGTTTTTGGGAAAAAGTGGAGGAGGTGTGTGCCATTAGCGATCTTTTGGTAAAGGTTCTTCGATTGGTTGATGGAGACAAGATTGCAATGGGACACTTGTATGAATCCATGGGGAGAAAATATGCAAGCTCATGTCATACCAGGAGAGTTTTTGGGCGAGAGTGGAGAAGGTTGTTCCATTAGTAAACCTTTGGTAAAGGTTCTTCGATTGGTTGATGGAGACAAGCCTACAATGGGATACTTGTATGAAGCCATGGATAGGGCCAAAGAATCCATCTATGGATATTATGAGGAAAAGGGGGATGGGTTATTTGAGAAACGATTGGAGAGTGATTGATGAGTGATGGAATAATACACTCCATTTCCCCATTAATGTTGTAGGGATCTATCTCATCCTTGTGTTTTCTTAGTCCAATGGTTTTGGATTTGATGCTAAGGTTATGTATGGATTATTCATATGTGTTTAGAGGATAGTGCCAAGTTCGTAAGAACCTGTGGAGGTTTCTAAAGAAATGGAAATATATAGGATGGATTTGACATGGGTGTTATGTATAGGAAGACCAAAATCCTAGGTAAGCTTCATTTTGTTTCAAATTTCAATGTCCGTTCTTCCTTTTTTCAAATTTCAATTTCTTTTCTTATGTTTCTCTTATTTGTTGTAGATACATGGTGGACAAGCTATGGCTCAAGAGTACCCAGTTTACAAAAAAATTCCATTTGGGTGCTTAGCCAAACATGTAGCTCTTCATGATGCACATGTAATTGGATTGTATATGAAAAAATACACGCCAAGAAGTGCAACAAGTTAAAAATTTTCAAATTAACATTTGAATTCATTATAAATTATAATTGTATGCCTCGTCACCCTCTAAATAATTTATTATAATTTATAAATTTATAATTTATGACCCTCATGCAATTTGTAATCCCAACACCTTAATGACATGGTCTACCTCTACTACAATATCCGATTGTAGGTGAGGCAATTTCAAAAAACACCTAACGCGGAGGCCATTTTGTTGGATGTGATTGAAACCACTACTGCATGGAGGTTTGATACCGAGAGGCTTGTCATGGTCTTAGACCCTAATTGGTTACAGTAGGAGGTAGCAGGGGAGTGTGGAAGAGGAGGAGGATGTTCCAAAGGAGACACCTTTACATGAGGTGACTATTGACACTGGGAGTGCGACACCACCTTCATAGACTCAGACATAGAAAGTTGGGTTTAGCAGTAGCACCAATAGAGGACGTTAGAGTCTAGCTTATCCTTCTTCTTCTAGAGGACATTAGATTTCAACTCTAGCCCCAGGGTCTTCTTCATCTAGTGGAAAAACCATTACTAGAGCCATTACCTTTGCTCATAAAAGGGGTAGAGAGAATCACTACTTTATTTATCTTATTTGATTTTAGATTTGTAGATGAATCATGATGATGATATACATTTATTATATTTTTTGATGATTGAGGTTTTGGAGTCCGAACTTGGGACGTGATTCAATATTGATAATTTATTCTTATATATCAAATTTCTTTGCATATTTATGTGGAAATGTATTTATTTGATGTTGTTGTTTCTTTGAATGTTTAGAACATTGAAAACAATGATTTGATTTTGATTTTGATTTTTTGATTTTTATTTATTTATTTATTTTTAAGTTTGCTGATATTTTCCAATATTTCCCCCTATGTTACCAATAAGTTGTTTTCCATACCCTCACCGATATTTTTGTTGACACAAACATTGATTTGTATTGAGGGAACAAAGAAAAATATTTTTTTTTGTATCGACTTGGGAAATTAAATCCTATGGTTTGGGTTTAATTTTTCTAAGTTATAAGAACCTTTGACTAATTTTAGATGGTCCCTAACTCTCCAATCTATTGAGAAGAATATGAAGTATATATGAGGTAGAGATATTAGTGCCTTTATATTTAGATATTTTTGCTTTGGATGTTTTTCTTCTTCTTTTGTTTGGTATAAAATAATTGTAACATCCCGCTCTGGCGCACTGAGCGAACTTATTCTTTGAGGAAACTTGCTCACAAGTGATCTGGATTTTTATGCTATTAAAAATTTTGATTTTGATTATGAGGTGTTATGGGTTGATAACATGTTGTTTTGCTACATTGACGTAGACAGGTGCTATTGACTCGGTTTTACTGAGTGTGTAGGGTTTTGGACCTCGAGGATGCAGAGGCATCGACGAAACCCCTTGGACTCCGGATTGAGTCAGGGAGTGTGTCATTGGGATTTGATTGTTTTACTATGACATTAGTGCATCTGACTGGATGCTATGATATGGATATGTTCTGACATGATTTGCTGATGATGCAGGTTGACGATAGCTTGCCGACCAGACTCACATATGGAGTAAAGGGGTCACACACGACTACCAGATATGTTGAGGGAGAGGTGTGGAAAACAACCCTGCCACAACCTACTAGCACTCCCACTGTGGCTCAAGCTGTAGGTTAACGATTACCTAGTTCGAGAGGACCCACGATGCCCTGAGAGCAGACTGCGACAATCACTCACGATGATTCTAAGGGGCGCACAATAAGGTGGGGGCCGTATTCCTTAGAATCCCTTAGTCTCCCACAAGTTCACCTAGTGGAGTGTTGACTCCAGGGGTTATTGATGTCTACCAAATCAGTCAAGAGGCGAGTGGCACCCTTGGAGCACGTAGTGTGTCCTGAAGGGCATGTCGCGCAAAGGAACAGATGAGGCGAGTGACACCCTTGGAGCACCTAGTGCGTCCTGAAGGGCATGTCGCGTTGTTGATGATAGAGGGATGAACCTAGATGGCCCTAAGACAAATAACATGTTAAGAAATTTTAAAACAATTTCCCTAATTAAATGTCGCCCAGTATGAAAATTAAGGCCTANGTAAAAAGGGGAATTAATTATTTTATCTTTTTGATAATTTAAAAAAAAAAATACTAATTAAATGATAAAAGGGAAAAGGGGTTAAATTCCACACCTACCTTTTTGAGTTCTAAGTAAAAAGGGGAAAGAGGGAAAATAAAAAAAATAGGAAACTAGGGAAAAGAGGCAACATAAAAAGGGAAAAAGGGGAACTTGAGGGAAAAAGCGGAAAGTCAACTTAGTAAAGAATCTACCATTAAGAGCTTTCTAATTTTAAACTGAATTAACAATTTCATAATAGGGAAAGCCTTTAAAACCTGTAAGGGAATTTGGGGACACCTAGGAGTGATTCTAGGAGTAACTTTAGGTGGGTGAGGGAAATAAGAAAATTAATTATTTAAAGAAGTTAATTAATGGAGGAATGAAGGGGATGGGTGACACTTGTACGGAGAAGAATTGTTAGGAATTTATTTTTAGAACTTTAATTAAATGAGATTTTAGGAAAGAAAGGAAGTTTGAAACTCTATAAAATGAAGGAAGGAGAAGGATATAGGGGATCTTCTGTTTGCATAACGTTACGCTGTAGAAATATCTACTTCACTGATTTACTTGTGGGAGTTGGGGATACCCAGCTTGGAGAGGAGTGATAGCTCGGCCTTACGAGGCGAGCTGGGAGCTAGACAAAATATCTGGATAGTGTGTGTGTGGCCCCTTTTCGGCTCGGGGGGTTAAGGGGGAAGAAGAGTACCCAGAGCATTGGATGGGAGGTACCGGTGAAGTCTCGACGGTCGGCGAGCGGGAGTTGCACGGAGCACAAGGGAAGTCATTCGGAGCGGGCGAAAAGGCAACGATACGCTTTCTTCATTTGAATGGTAGATTGTTGTAGGTTTTATGATTGGATATGCATGTTGATTATGTAAGTAGATTGGATGTTTAGATTGATATCTGAAATTTTCTTAGCCTAGCTCATTGGTTGTCGTCTCCTATGACCTTGTTTTCTCACATGTTGTGACCGCCCTGTGCGTTGATTGTGACCTTGAGGTTGCTTATCCTTTGTACCTAGCTCACCAGTCCTTGCCTGAGCAGTCGGCCAGGAGCTTGATCTATGGTCATCGCCTTAGCTTTAAAAGACATATGGATCTCAACGCCCTGCTTTTCTGTGTGAGGATGGTGAAGAAAAGGCGAACCTTTTAGCCGTCTACCTCTGTGGATGTCCTTGCTAGATTGTTGACTTGCGTCCTTCAGTACGGCCTCTGCGTATGGATAATATTGCCTCCTTGTTATGTATTTCTCTGCGCCTTGACTGATAGAATCCCTGCGATCCCTTCGATAAGTTATCCTTATGGCCCTGGCATTCTCTTACTATTGTCAGTATTTTTATAGTGGTATTCTGAGATGAAAAATATTTAACTTCAATCTGTGTTTGGATCTTGTTGGATTGAATGTTTATTTATTTACTTCAACGATTATAATTGTGTAACTGCTGTAAAAACGTTAACTCGGCTGTTGTAATTCGGTAATGGATGAAAAAAAAAGAAAATAATTATACTTCATCGATTGCATCTATATCATTAAACAAATAACTTAACTGTGTAAATATCCTTTGCTGGAAATTTCATTTCTGCATGTTCCTCATTCGATAATGGCCACTCTAGCCTTGCATCTACAACACTTAAACGACTGACTTTTACCCCTGCAGACTGTGTAAATTCGTATCTGCAAACTGTGTAAATTCATTGTATTTACCCTTACCTCTGTGAACGGTTTCTATGTAATGGTCATATGGACATTCCCTCTGCAAATCGTATTGTGTTTTCGTTGAATTTGCTTCTACAAATTTCGTTCATACACCCAACGACCTTGGCGTGTCTCTTCTAGTTTCTTAAACGTTTTTATTTCTCTGCAAATTCATGGTCATTTTACCAAGCGATTTTCACTGCTTAAACTAAGTTGGGTTTTACTCCTTTGGTGAACGAATTCGTAGTCCTTTTACCACCGATTTTTACTGCCTTACTCAGCCAAGTTCTACTTCTTACCTCAATGAAATCGCAACTTGTTCTCTCCGTTTTCACAGGCGTATATCTCTGCGTTTTCCTTCGCTTTTAAACTCTGCGTCTTCATCTCCTTTAATGGAGAAATTAACTTTGAGTAACTATCAACGAATGGAGAATTCGTTCATTGTGCTCATCACTGGACATTGGAAATGAAACTCTGTTTCTCATCCTTCCTTTCCAGCCACGTTTTATCCACTTATCCCTTGCCAGCGTTTTTCAGCCTTCATCGGCGTGTTTTTTTTTCACCGAGTACAAGGCGCCCTTATCTCTGATTACAACCTGTTTGCCTCTAAATTTACTATGTATTTATCACTGGAGTTATAGCGTTTTATCACTAAGTCTCAGCGTTGGAGCACTGAACTCTCAACGTTTTCTTCATTGCAATTACAACCTTATCACTGCTCCAGTATTCACCACAAAATTTACGCAGTCCAGCTATTGGAATAGCTCCTCCTAATTACCACAATTTTCCTTTCAAATTGACTGTGTATTTGTTTAAAATGGTGACTGTGTGTCCGCACTAAGAGGCATCGATTTCCGTCTTTAAGAGGACTGCGAGTTGCTGTGTTAAAGGCTGCGATTTTGCTGGATGGGGTTTGTGTCGGCCTGATCACCTGCATTTTAATCGTTATGACAGTGGATGCCTTCCATCGATTATTTGGATAACTCTGATAAGACAACAATGACGTTATTTTTCTTTCCGTTCAATTATAATGCTAATCAGGGAAGGACGTGACAACTACTTACATGCAACTATAATCATGATTTTCTCTTTTATAAGGAGCATTATAGTGATATCCTGGCCCTTCTTTAAGTTGTTAATGGTTTAGTGGATAGCGATTTATTATCTTGAAAAGTAATTAAATATTGTTAACATTACTAAATATAGGCTGGTGTAATATAGTCCGAACCTTGGGAATTCTTACTTAACATTTAATTTGCTGACAGTAACACTATTACACATTACCGTTAGATATGCTTTTACACCAGATTATGGACTGATTATTTTAGGCTTGTTATACCTTAAACTGTTTAAAATTTAGGCTGGTTTCTTTAAACATCAGGTCCATTTCATATGTAGCATAGATCACCTTAAATTTGTGAAGTAGTTCACCCAGACCAGACTGTTAAATCTAGTCTTCTTATTAATTAAACAAGCAGATTAGAATGTAATTATAATCACAATTTTAGTATTGACTTGATTGCATTCTAGGTCACTTCGGATGGTACATTGATGACCCTTTTTCTTTTTCAGACTTGCTCCATGGTTTTGCATTAATGTTAATTGAGATGGTGCTTGAAGTTTATGATTCTAATATTGATTAAATTTGATTAGTCAATCAGATTGTAATGATGGACACTGGTATTTTGCTAAAATTGATTGCATTTAATGCCTATTTGATTAATGGTTAATTTATGATATAGACAAGCTAGTTAGATTGTAATTAATGTTAATTATATTTAACCAAGTCGAAGTTCCGACTTGCTTAGTGATGTCCATTTAATGTTGACTTAGATGGTACCTTGATGACAATTTCTAAATCAGAACTGCTCTTGAATGTTTTAAGGTTAAATTTAGATTATACATTAATGATGATCGTATCTTAGACTCGCTAAGTTGAGTCGAAATTCATGATTAAGTTCGGTTGGTAACTCGCTGACTAATGGAAGTTAGACCAGTTAATCGATCTGCATTTAACGCCAATTTAAACCTTAGATATTGACCCTTAAGCCTTGATTATTGGTTGATCGTTGACGAAGTCATTTTTAAGCTTGTGTTTCCCGTTGAGGGTGCAGTTGTTCATTTTAAGTAATGTTTGTACTTGGCTATATAAAATTTTAATGTGATTGGTCTACTTGTGTCGGGTGGGATGTAGACACCTCCTTGTTCCTCAGAACAGTCGCCAACCCTGAGACATTAAATGGTCAAAATCGATGTGAACCTGGGCTTGAGCGTTACTTATGTGTCCTGGAGGTCCTAACCATTGCAGGGTAGGACGGGCGGGTAGTCAGTCTTATTTTTTTTGTCGGTTGATTGTAGTTCATTGCTTCCAGATACTTGATGTGCGTCTTAGGTCGTTGTGTTGTTGTCACAGATGCATGCGTCATGTTTGTCGTCGTGTTGTGACACATAGTATAATGTCTTTAATACCCTTGTACACACGCACACACAAAAAAATAAAATAAAAAAAAATTGCACTTGTTATGTGAGGCTCATTGTCGTAACAACAGGAGGGATGTTACAATAATTGGCTTCAGGAAAAAATCGTTTTGCATATTTTGGCTATGGGATGAGATTGTTTTTTTTATTCTTCATGTAACCAAGGCTTTTCAATCAAAATTGGTTATGGAATTCTTTCTTTTCTTTCCAAGCCTTGGGTGTTAATGGGTTTGGTTTTAGTTTTTAGATCTACCTATAATATTTAACTTCAGTGTATGCAGGTATTTGTTTCCTCATCCAAGAAAGAGGAATTGTGTAGACCTACCAAGCCTCAATGAATACATGGGTGCCTAATAAACATGTAATTATGTTTGAGCCTTGAACTTCACCAACTCAAAATAAAAAACAAAACAAAACAATGGTGCTCTAATTTGAAGAGCTATGTATGAAATAATGCATAGAGAAAGATTCCAAGGGTTTTGTTGTCTCTTATACTTTTTTATTTTTGAATGCAACTTGGTTTTCAAATTCCACTTTGCTCACAATGCATGACTTTCTTCAAAAAATTCACTTTGCTCAGAACATGCAACTTAAGTTTTGATGGAAAACCTTGCTCAAGCAGATTCATCTCATGGGAGTGAAATAAAGAAATAGTTGACATGAAACAAAATGAAAGCTACAAAGAGCTGGGAGAAAAGTGTACCAACCAAAATTGAAACCAAACCTCAAGGGGCATACTCCAAGGATCGATGATAACCTATGATCACCAAGAGCACACCAACTTGTTAGCAAAGCATATCATAAGCAAACATAAATATAATGAACATGAGAAAGTCCATATGCCGCAATATTCACAAGCCACAATGTCTATACCTACAATCTCCTAGAGATTTAGGAGAGGATATAACAATTCAAAACAAAACCAAGATGTCATAATGTCTAAGCATGCCCTCTTTCCACATACACAAAGATAGCTTCAATTACCAAGAAAAATACTTGTTTCATGTCAAAGTGTTTGACATAAATCAAGGAAAGAAATGTGAATGGCAAGGGGAATAGTCCACCTTTACCATTTGCACAATAAACCAAACTTGCCCCAAGGATTGAAGATAGGCTACGAATCTCGAGAGTTATATCCAAAAATTTATAAAAGTGTATGATAAACGAAAATGAATACTAGAGATAAAGATAATTCCCATTTTCCACAACATTGACAAGACACAACATTCATCCTCCCAAGCAATCAAGAAATGATGAATGGAGAGAATAGTTTACAATCATCAACAACTTCACGAACATAAAGCATAGGTTAGAACGATCCTTCTCTATTCAACTAATGAAGATAGTTTAAGTTGCTAAATGAGGGATCTTTTCAAATGAAAGTAAGAGTTCTCTTTATACAAAATATGGACGATTCTTGGCTTCCCAAATTACTTTGCACTTTCCAAGTGACTCTCGGGTTTATATTTTTCTCTCCTCTTTTTCTCATGAATTTTTATTTTTGACCATAATTACATTCAACTAATAATCAAATTGGTCATACTAGACACATGCAATTTAAGTTGAGTAAATATTTCACTTAACATCCTACCGTGTACATTTACAATATTTTCCACCCTTTGCCTAAGATTAACCAATTTAGGTTCTACATTGGTCTTCTTGCTGGATGACATGTCATAAGCATGCCTTAGCCTTTCGACTTGTTTCACTGGGAGTAATGCAAATTTCAAGGATCATTTCATTAACTTCAAGGATCTTTTTGGAAAGGAGCTTCCTCGAGTCTATGTTTTTTATGACCCTTTCTTTGAGCTGTTTGAGGGTGGGAAATTCTTCATCATAGAAAGTTGACGGATCCACTAGTAGGCCTTTTGCGACTTGAATGTTCTTCAGAACATTTTTCATTCCATCCAAGAGATCGAGTGTTTCACCTTGAATAATTTGCATGATATATATTTCGAAGTTCATGTGTGCATGTAATTAACCTTGAAAAAACTAAGCATGTGAATATCGTTGGGGACTAGAGAATATTTATCCAATGATTGAACAAAACATGCTTACTGGGTTTGTTGTTGTTTGAATGTACTATTTTTTCATAGACTTCATCACTAAACAATATAATTGAATCTTTCAAGGAAGATATGTCGGTAAGCTTGGTGAAGTATTCATTCACCAAGAAAACAAGACTACCTTGAAGCTCAATGCCTTTTCTTATAAACATCGTATCACTTTTCGTATGATCTCTTTAATTCTTGAGTTGTTCCCTAAGCTCAACATTTTATCTATTCATGGCCAGGAGGTTTGTGTGCATCTTCTTCAGTTTTTTCATACCACTATGAAAAATTATCTCCTAACACCCCTATAGCAAGTAGATGTGCATTGTCTACATTAGTAATGAATTCTTCAAATATACGAACTTCAACATTTTTTTCTTGCTAGTCCACTTTCCCTTAACAAACACTCTCTTGAATTCTTGATGAATAAAATTATACTCAAAGGTATCCATTTGGAATTCATTTTCTATACCCATACCATGGTTCATCAACTTTTCCACAAACCATTGAAACAATTCCCATACATTGTCTACTACCACTACCATGGTCCCCTCCTCTGACTCACTTGACCTATCCCTTGCTACACTTCATTCATCTCCTACACCACTCTTGGGAATTGAATAAATATTTGTGTCTATCAAATGAAATTCCCTTATGTCACCATTTCTAGACACTTATCCAGGGAGACTAACCCATGGGATTTCTTATACAAGCAAGGGGCTTTGCTCCCATTTATTACCAATTGTGACAAGTATTGTGCCAAATATGGCGGGAGGGTAAGGGGATGGCCCTAGATCCACTTGTGGTAGAGGTGGGAGCATTTGAACATGCTTATTCCTTCTTGCTTGAACCTTAATGTAATCCAATACTCTCCTATACAACTCTTATTATGCATGCTTCTCATTACACAATTTCCACTCCAAGGTTTGAGTTGCAAAAAAATTCAACTATTCAAAGAGTGTCATGGAATTTAATTGGCTTTGAGAAAAAATTGTAAGTATTTGATTGCAGAGCCAACTTCTCTCCATGTAACCACTCAACTATCTGAGAGCTTTTGATATGTATGGGCAACTTTGGCCATAGTATTTTTTTCCTTTTTTAGGGGTTGTCGATATGCCATGCAACACACTTTGGAAGGTTATCTCCCCAATAAGAAAATGTACTTGTTCGATAAACATGGTATTTCTACACAAGTTGAACACATTAAGCAATTGCTCACACAAATAGTTCAAAGATCAATACACTAGTATATTATGTGGTGAAAACCACCAAAGAGGGAAACACTGCATGATCCCAACCAATGTAGCCACTTGAGACAATATATTAATGCAAAAGGTTCAAAAATTTTGCACCTCAGTTTCTCACAATCGATCATCAACGTGTTCTTTAAATAGATATCATATAAAAATCGAGTGTTAAGCCACATATCAATATAGCCGTTAGTATCGAAAAGAAAATGAAGTGTCATATCACTTTGTGTCTAGAACATATTGTGACCATCAGATTACATAACTACTAATGCATATTAAGGAAACACACTAAAGAAGCACAATTTACCTAAATACAAATTATACCAAATTGATCTTAACTAATTCTTAATTTAAGAGTGACACAATAGGAGAAGGAAGGAGGAATTATAGCCTATGCTCCCTTAATGACAAGTTTATGAACTCCTAACACCAATTGAATTTTGGAAAAAATTTCTTTTGTAAGAGACTTTGTGAAAATGTATGCAACTTGATCATATGTAGGAAAAAATATCACTTTGAGAACATGATATTGAATAAGTTTTCTAATGAAGTGCATGTGTAGCTCAATGTTTTTGTTGTGCTGACATTGAAATGGATCTTTGACAAGCTTGATGGAACTTTGATTCTCACACTAGAGTGTGGTCGGATGTTGCTACTATAATCCAGACTTTGAAGGATTTGTCAAAGTCACATGGATTCTTGGCTTGCATTAGCTACTACTCGATACATTTCTTATGCCGAAGAAAGAGAAAGAGCTTGTTGTTTCTAACAATCCCAAGTGACAACTCCAAATCCAAGAATGAAAGCATAACTTGTAGTAGAATTTTGATCATCAAGGTCCCTCACCCAATAATAATCAATGAAACCTTCCAATAAAGGAGCCCCCCCCTCGAGTTGTAATTTATCCCAAACTGAATTGTACTCAAGAATACCAAAGTATCCTTTTTTCTTGTTTCCATTGGATCTCATGGGGTGTTTGCATATACCGGGAAACAAGACCAACAATGAACAAAATATCAAGTTGAGTATGGGCCAAATATAAAATGACACTAACTAACTGACAATACAAAGTGCCATTCACTTAAGGGGTAGTACATGTGGCATCAAGTTTGACTCCACATTGGTAGGGAGATCGGGCTAGTTTACAATATTCCAAGTGAAAGAGGCGAAGAAGGTCACATACATACTTAGATTGTGAAAGGGAAATTCCTTCTTTGGTTTGCAATACTTGGAGGCCAAGGAAATAATGAGAATAACCTAAATCTTTGATTTCAAATTTCTTCTTAAGGATGGATTTCACATGTCACATGCATACTTAGATTGGGAAACAAAAATTGCTTCCTTAGTTTGCAATACTTGGAGGCCAAGGGAATAATGCAAAAAACCTAAGTCTTCTATTTCAAATTTCTTCTTAAGGATGGATTTCACATGGTTTCAAAGTTTGGGGTCACTACCAGTAAGGATAATGTCATCGACATAAAGAACAAGTATTATGATATGGTTACCTACTTTCTTGATATATACATCGAGGTCATAATGACATCTAGAAAATTTGGTGTCAAGAAAAAATGATTTATTTTAACTTACCAAGCCCGAGGAGCTTTCTTAAGACCATAGAGAGATTTCTTAAGGTGATAAACAAGGTTGGAGTCATTTTGAATATAGCCAAGAGGTTGTTCCATATAAATATTTTCTTGCAAATCCCCATGCAAGAAGGCTAATTTAACATCCATTTGATGGACCTCCCATTTATTTGAGACAACAAGGGATAAAACAAGGAAAACATAATTCATTTTTGGCTACAGGGGCAAAGGTTTCATTATAGTAAATCAATTATACTTGAGAACATACTTTGGAAACTAACTGCGACTTGTGTATTTCAACATTTCCATTTAAATCATACTTAGTTCTATACACCCATTAATATCTGAAAATTTTTCTTCCTTCTTGAAGAGGTACAAGATCCAAAGTATCGTTTTACCTTAAGGAATGATATTCTTCATTCATTGTCGTGTCCAAATTTTGATGGACATAAGCTTCTGCAATTGTTTCTGGATCACGAGTCTCAAAAACTTGATCCAAAAGAGAGGAGGATCAGTGGAACTATGAATGCGTATGAAATAGATTTGTAGGATCACTAACAAGATAACCAATTTCTTCTCATGTTGTATGAACCCATTTGGGCAGTGGTGGTGTTGGTACAAGTTCATTTTCAACAAACCCAAATGGACGAATGATACTTAGTAAAAGCTAGATTTTCATCCTCATTGTCATCGTCTAAAGAAGAAACGAGAGTAGGATCACTAGTATAAAATTTGGGAATAGAAGATGGTGCAAATGCCAAAGATGGTTCATAGGTTGAAGATGACACAAACATTGATTTAGGCTTGCAGGTCAAGAGACATTCATCAAAATTATTATCTCTCCTAAAAATAATTTCATTAGAATGAGGTTGAAGAAGTTTATAACCTTTTACATCTTCAAAATATCCAATAAAAATGAACTTCTCACTTTTGGGCTGTAATGCTTTCATTTTTTCATTAGGAATGCGATCCCATACTTCACTACCAAACACATGGAAGTGGCTTACATCTAGTTTTATTTTACTCCATGCCTTTTTCCACTATTACATTTTTGAAAGTCTTTGTGGGAGTGTGATTCACTATGTAATTGGTGCAATTGATGGCTTCCACACAAAAATAGAGACTTAATCTCTTATATTGAATCATACTATTTGAAATTTCCTTTAATGTGTGATTGTTTCTCTCAATGACACCATTTTTTTATGGTGTATATGGAACAATATATTGCATCTAAATTCCTTGTGTAGTGCAATAAGTTGTAGATTTGTTGTTAACATATTCACCTCCTTGTCTAGAATGGGGAACTCATCCTTGACTATTATTTTGTTGAGATCTTGAAAGTCGAGGCACATATGCCAAGTTATTTCTTTCTTGACCATGGCGATCAATGATGAATAAGGGATGGTACTAGGATGGATGACACTAACAACTAACAACTCTTGAACTATATTTTTGATTTCATTTTTTGGGAAAATTAACGGTGCTATGGGCATACATTGGGACTTGGAAACTCATGTATAGCTCACGAAAATCCATGGTGATGGGACCTAATTTCCTTAACCGTTCAACTCCAAAGACAATGTCACAACCACCCATTTCAATAGCAAACATGTGGGTTTTCAAGGAATAATCACCCATTTGAAGCCAAACATTTTCATAATGACCATCACATTTCATGGAAACTCCATTAGCATTCATGATCAGGAAGTTGTTCACATCATGGATGTAGCAATGTGTTTCTTGGGATACACATCGATGAATGAAGTTATGGGTTCTATATTTGTCAATTAAGATAATGGCTTTGTAATTTTTGATGTAGCTAATCAATTCAAGGGTTTGGAGAGTAAAAATACTAGTTAAAGCATGCAGGGAGATCTGTGGTTCCACATCTCGTGGAGCAGATGGGGGAATGTCATCAATGAGTGG
The DNA here is from genome assembly GCA_010110895.2 of Picea sitchensis. Lineage (NCBI taxonomy): Eukaryota > Viridiplantae > Streptophyta > Pinopsida > Pinales > Pinaceae > Picea > Picea sitchensis. The sequence continues at coordinate 53,921 of SNQJ01S0042435.1, forward strand.
AGAAAGAGTCTCTTAAGGTATAAATTCAACTTCATCATTTGAAATATCCTCTGAAATGGATATAAAGTGTTTTTTCTCTTTACATTTATGCCTAAGAAAATATTTCTCATCACGGTTGTAGCATAGGCCTTTAAGTTGGTGCTCCACAATTTCAACATGGGTTAACTTGTGGATCTTGAGGGGTGGGGAGGATGGAGAGGGATTGGTAGGGGGAGAGATAGTGGGGTTGGGATGGGTAGTAAATATTGTCTTTTTAATTTTAGCATTAACCAACTTTTGGGCTTTCCAATTTCTTTGAGAGGATTCCAACCAAGTATTAGGATGAACCATTGATACTTGTGCATGCATCTCTCCTTTTTAGACCACTGATAAAGCATTCCCAATAAAAAGTATTAGACATGCCTTCGGTATGGATGGAGAGTTTCTCAAAAGTGGAGATAAAATCTTCGACTGTACCATATTGTTAAGCTTGGTTAGCTATCCCAATTAACGAGTGTCAATTTAAAACATTCACAGAGGTCCGAGACAAATTATTTCCAAGCAATATAAACCCGGTGAGAATTCTTATGCCTTTGCCACCATTTCCAATGTTCATGATCTAAATATAATACACCCACATGAAGTTTCATTAAGTCATCTATGATGTCATGTAGGAAAAATAATGTTCCATCTGAGTGACCTAGCCCGTGGGGCCAGATCCATCAAATTTGTTGAGATCCACTTTAGGTAGTTTATGCCACATTTTAGTCACAGGGTCATGAGAAAGTGAGGTAGAGCAAGTTACCATGTGATTGTATGATTCAAATCATTTCTTTTGGGGTGACCTTTCCTATTAATGATAACTTGCATATTGTGTTTGCATCGCCATGAATTTGGATAGCTAGTTTTGGAGTGACTCAAGTTTGGAGAGCTTGTTATTGATGTCATCGATATTTTTTTTGGTAGAGGAGTGGTTGCGGTATATTTTGTGTTGCAACTCATCACACTAAGTTTCCAAGGAGGAGACTCTGATGGATAACTCTATGCCTCAGGTATCCATAGATATGTGGGTCCACAAAAAAAAAGGGTTATTGGAGAGTGGTACCAAGGTGATGAACACTACATTTTAGGTATGTTGAGATAGGTTCCGGGTAGTGGGGTGAGTGGGTCCACAAAAAATACTTACTAGAGAGTGGTACCATGATGATAATATCAACACAAGGATTTTATTGAGATAGGTCTCAAATAAGGGTGTGGGTAGGACCCATATTGTTTTTTGTTACTCATGCATAGTTATACTCCCACTCGAATAATATTATGTTGACCGAATTATGAAATTATTAACATTACAATTTATGAAATAATTTCGTGGATTGGTAGCAAGAAGCAAGGTTTCCAATGATAGATGCACAAATTATCAATAACCATTTATGTAGGAATTTCATGCATTGGCACATGGAGTAGGGTTTCAAGGATCCCTAGGTTAAGGGAGTGCTAAGTATTGTATCTCTCTGATATATGTGTGGGGTCTTACATTAATACTTGGATCAACTTCTGAGGGCACCAACTAAGGAGGTTCAACCTTACCTTTATCTATACTACCATGTTACCCATGCACTAGAAAGTAATCTTCCCAAGTATTGTTCTTCGTGCACTATAGAAACACGATGGTCAATCGACTTATCTAAAGTTAGTTTTAGGTAACTTGGAGGAATTTGTATATACCCGAAGGTATGTGTAAGTGAAATTATGGATATTAGTGTTGTTTGATGCAATACTAATCGAAGGGGTGCCAACAAGGGTTTTCATCAGGTGAAACCGGTTGTATTTATTGCGTGTGTTCTTTCCCTACTTCAGATTTACCCATTGAATGATATATCATTGTGTTATTTATAGACGTCATAATACATCTCTATATTGGAAAAATGCTCTAAAATATTGTCTTAGGAAAGTTCTCTAATACCACTTGTGTTTTTCTTTATTAGTAAATTAGAAGATGCAAAATAAAAATAACACAATTTTTCCAAGATTGATTGCAAAATTGGTGAATTACAACAGTAGTAGGAAATAAAAGAACCAAAATACCACAAAATGTTATTCCTTTATTGATGAGAGCAATGTTCACTTTCCTCTTTAAGGGAGAAACCTCCAATGAGTAGATCTCCAATTACAATATACTTCACAAGACATATCATTAAATTACTTATACTTCTATATATAGTTCTATCTATCTCATGGGACCATTCTAGAGAAGGAACTTTTTAGTAGACAAAACCTTTTAGTAAGCCTTCTTACAATTATTTCTTTCACAATATTACATGGGCCTTATTTACTATAGATGGCGTTTTCACATAGCAACCTATATATCTACTTAGGGGGTTAGGGTAGGACCCTCACATCTTTAAGGAATGTTTGTAAAATGGTCTTCTAAGATATGGGCCGGTGGACAAATGAATCATGAGGGAACATGTAACGTTTCAATACCTGAAGATCCCCAATAAAATATTGACTTATAATAGACGACAATCAACCCACCTAAAAACAAATTTGAGAACCACATGTACCACTATCTAGATCTACCACCACTTGTCAATAAATTTATGCACATGGATGTTGATCAAAGGCTTAGTGAAAAAAACAAAGGTTGCTAAAAAATTATGGTTGGTGAAAAAAATAAGGGAGTTTAGAACTATGGATCACAATACTACCTTGAAATATTTTGTCACCCAGATTGCCCAAGAAAAGGAAAGTAAACCCAAAAGATATGTAGGGAACAACATTCTAATAGAATCATAACAATAAACAATTATCTAAACATGTTTCCTATGCACCATCTTACACTTTCCAGATATGGAAAGGAGAAAGAAACAACACTTACTAGAAAATATGGACCCATGGACCAACAAGTAGATAGTCTTGAATGAAGAGGTTGGGTTGGTAGAATTGAGGAACGAAAATGTGAAAGAAATGGAACGATATAATACCATTCCTACTCAAAAAATAAACAATATTAGGCATGAAAAGGGATTGATTAAAGTTGGAATGACTTTGAAATCCAAGATTCCATAACCAAAATCACTAGAAACAAACTTTGACTATCTTATTGAATACATTGAAATATATCAACCAAAAAAGTAATGGAATACATTCCATGCTAAGTAGAGAGCTCAAGGAGAAGATAAGTCGTAAAGAGTGTTGATTCCATCTTATGAAATGGTAGAACCCCCAAACTTTTGTGTTGCACACAAATTGGTCATTGTCAACTTGTCAACACATTAAATGATCCAAGTGGACATCATTTTCCACCCACCTCTTCCATTGAATCAACACGATTCTCCATCTTGGTAGTTTTTATCAACAATTTTTCAATACCTAAACTTCCAGGGCCGTTTTGAGGCCTTAAATGATTTTTTTTTTCCATTCAGGGGTCAAGAGTGGCCATGGCCTACTTTGGCTTGCCTAGAATTGTACTTCTTAGTTAAACCTTTCCAATGAGATACTATGAACCCCAAATATAGATTATATGAAAAAGTTGCACCCCCAAGAAGTTGTCGTATAAACTAACCACCTCGGGGCCCACAGACCTTTTGGCACTTTTTCTCCTATGTTTAGGGTTTTGGACCATTAGGTTTATTTATTTATGTTAAAATGACATTATTTCATCCTCTTGTAACATCATTTTGCTAATGAACGTCGCTAGAATCTCTCTCTCTCTCTCTCTCTTCAGATATAAGCTACCACCATTCTAGCTAGTTTTTGTTTTATAATATTCTGCTATTTTATTCACTAATAGAAGTTGGTTTTCATTGTATTATTGTGATCTCTACTATATTTCTATACATGTTTCATTTTTTTTCTATACAATCTGGATCAGTGGTATCAAAGAAATATGATCCTTGTTATTTCTTGGTGCATGTCCCAGACGAGGTCAGGGTATAGAGAGTCAGGTCTTGAGCTAGTTTCACTTGAGGAAGACTGCTCCTTCTGGCCAAAACATCATCCAATGGTAGAGGAAAAGAGAGATGATGGAGAAGAATATCCTTTCAAGATGTTGCTTGAGTAAGCCTTCATGCGACAAAAGAATGAGATGATGGACAACTTTTTCCAGATAATTTGATGATTATTTGTAAAATTTCGTGGATATTCCACTGGATAGTTCATCATAACAGATCTAATAAAATACTGAAATATTTATTGTGAAGGATAATTTCCTTTAGATCTCATATTCTTTAATTACTGGTTTTTTGCTTAAAATTTATGAAACAACTGAAATGCGAAAAATAGAGAACATAAATAAATACTCACACACTATCCAAAAATAAACACAAGATATGACATGGGAAACCTAATATGGGAGAAAATCCAGCTAGAAGGTGAGGGCGCTCTGCTCTCTTTTATTTAAACGCAAGTACAAATAAAGAGTCACTCTCTGTGGAGTTTCCTTTGACACTGTGACTGGTATGGATACTAAAAAATAACTCCTCCTTTGTTTTGCTCATAAAATTCCACTCTCATATGTTTTTCTTAGCTATGGAACAAGATAAAATGCAAAATAGTGGAACCCCTTCTCCTCCTAGTGGCTCGATATTTAACATCACCCGATAACTGTCTAGAGTTAGGATTTTGACTTCCTCAACCCTGAATTAGTGATTAGGCTTGGACCTTCTAGAAATTTCTAGAAAATTCACTAAGTGGCTAGCCCCACATGTTTAAGTAATGGAGATTGACATGATATTCACTCGCACCATGGTGATAAATAAGGTAGATCAACTCGTGGGATGCATAAATTTCACATACAAACTCTAATTGAGGCATCGTTGGAAAGGTATCAATGTGTAGAATATAACTGCTTGCTCCATAGTAAGTTTTGGACCATAAAAAAGTGTCGTTTTATGCCTCAAATGTTGATGATTTCAGCTATGTGAGACATTCTCCAGCTTACAAACCTGTGAGATGTGGATCATTGCATCTATGTGAGATATTATCCAGCTTACAAACCTGTGAGATGTGGATCATTGCATCTATGCGAGATATTCTCCAGCTTACAAACCTGAGAGAAAGCCCCTGAAGAGGGTGTGTGGTTCCTATATGAGACAGAGATGGAAAGTAGAGATGACCTCCTCCATACAAAGATTTGAGAAGAACTCCAAATTATTCTCCTGGGTAATGCAGTGAGAAAGGTGATCTGTAGAATTGGACGTGCCTGTGGCTGAGCACAAGGTGAACGTGTGAAATACCAAAGTGATGGGTGCATCGTCATGAGAACATAAATGAAGATGATGTATTAGCCTCCTCTTATCATAAGAGTTGACGAGAAAATCCAGATGAACCCCCCATGTAATGCAGTGGGAAAGAAGATCTGTTGAGTGGACGTTCATGTGGACGAGCATAGGTGAACATGATCCTAGTGGCTGAGCACTAGTGAAAAAGTGGTTCTTTTGTGTAATGCAGTGAGACAATGACATGTAAATCCCTATGGATGTGCCCTTAATGGATTAGCACTAGTGGGTGCATAATATCCCTTGATATATTGTTCAAGAGTCAGGCCTTCCTATAACCCTAATTGTAATGAAAAGGGTACAGGTCCGCCCCACCTTAATGTGACTAGTAATTAATGTAAAATATAATTAATCTAGTTAATATTAATTATATTATGAGCTAGTGAGGTCGGCCATGTTGTGCCAATAGACACTTCTATTGACAGGTTTAGTCTAGTATAAGTAAAGATAAATTCCCCATTGAGGAATTATATATTTCAAGTGAGTTTGGAAATTTCAGCAAGTACACCTTCTTGGGAAAAGTGCACACCTCTCTTGGGATCTAGTCTTATAGGGTTTGAGCACCCTCTTGTGTGCTAGGTTTTATCTTGGTGGTGAATTTATTTCTCTTGAAGAATATAACAAAGGATTTGGCTGGGTTTTCTTCTCTTGTTGATAAGGGTTTCCCAGGATACTTCTTGTGTTCTTGTGCATGGTGCTTCTTCTTGTGATCTTGGTTGCCGGAACGTTTATGGTTATGGTTAAAAGATAAAAATGGAATGATATTCATGCTTAACCTTCAATATTTAAAAATCAACATGGTATTAGAGCATAGGTATTGAAATAAGCCATTTCACAAGCATCTACCAAGTCTCCTCTCACTTTTGCAGAACCGTACGACCCTCCTAGGGTTTCCGGAAAAAAACCGTACGACCCTCCTTTATTTGGTGATCCAAACCTTAATACTTGGAGCCTGGAGATATTTTTTTCATAGAAGAGTACAAACTCCTCCATCGCATATCCAAGATCTCTCAAAGTGAAATTACGAGAAATTTTGATGTTTGGCCCTAGGATTTATAGGGTGCCGAAATTTCCTGCAGAATACTAATCTTAAGATTTATGAAGAAACGTTTCTCTTGAATCAAAAAGAATCTCTGTGACACTATCAAGTTGATTGTTGGTAGTCATAAAACAAACATAATCCAAGGTTACTAAGTCAACCTAATCATTATGTTTTCAACATCCAGTTGGCAAGATTTTGAAGAAACCAATCAAATGAAGAACATAGCCTTAGTAGAAGATAGGCTTGATGGAGCAAGCAACTTCAACTCCTAGAAATCAAGGCTTCAGGTCACCCTTGAATAATATGACCTCTTGTATGTGGTAACTAAAACCTTACCAGACACAACTACAGATGTAGAGAAGAAGATAAGAAAGGAAGAAGATGTCAAAGCAAGGAAATTAATCATCTACTTAGTAAGGGATCATCTCTTACCTCGTATTTCCAACCTGAAGACAACTTATGATATGTATGAAGCGTTAAAAGAAATGTTTGAAAGTGACAACACCCTCAGAGCTCTTACCTTGAAGAGCCAACTTCAAAGTACCAAGATGACGAAAGGTGACATAGTTTCCATCTTCTTTATGAAGTTACCAGAGATTAAAGAACAACTAGAGACAATCAGAGAAATCATATCTAATAGAGAACTTGTCTTAACCACTCTCAACAACCTTCCAAAAATGTGGGAGCCTTTCCTTCAGAGTATCAGTGGAAGAGAATCTCTACCAACCTTTGATCGTCTATGGACATATTGTACTCAAGAAGAAATTAGACTTAGAAATAGAGGAGTGGAAAATTCCTCAGAAGAAAGTCATGCTCTTGCACTTCATACAAAGAAAGGAGGAAAATTCTAAAGAAATTTCAGGCAAACATTTAAAGGTGAAAAGTCTTCATCAAATCGAGGTTATCAAAGAAGAGATGTTTCAGAAATTTAGTGCTTCATATGTGACAATTATGGACACTATGCAAGAAACTGTCCAACTAGGAAGAAGGGAAGACAATATTCTTCCACCACTGACATTGATCCAGACCCACCTCAAAAGAATGAAGAGAAGAGAGAGGAGAAGTAATTCCTCTAAAAATAAAGCATGACTACAAACCATGTAAATCAATTGATTTCAAATTTTATAGTTGATTGCATTTTTGAATAAATACCTAGTATGGGAGCCCTCAAAAAACTTGGACCATTATCCCTGGTACGGGAGTCCAAACCATATTTAATTGATTATTATGCGAGAACAAGTAGAGAAATTTTCCTTAAAGAAGATATATCCATTCAACAAACCTAGAGAACCTCAAATGGAGATTGACAGTAAGACAATACCTTCTCCCCCTTCAAAAACTTAGAGGGAGACAAACATTATTTAAGTTGAGCCAGTTGCACGAGTTGATATGTTCATAGATATTGCAGTAGGACATAAAAGGCCTACCTAGAATCAATCAACAAGAGACAGAGAAACATACAAGCCTCTCAAGGCACATCCCGAGAAAGCAAAATAGATTTTTGAGCTATCCTTCAGTCATGAGCGACCTCATTGAAGCTGAGCCTCCTTGTCTTAGAGAAGCAACATGAGAACAAATATAGCAAAATGCCATAACAAAATAATACCAATATATCTTAAAGAATAATGAATAAGATATTATTCAAGGACCATAAGGGAATTCTGTGGTAACTCCAAGTGGATCTATAAGATCAAACATGCAGCTGATGGAAGTGTCTAGAAATACAAAACGAGATCTACAACCAAAGGTTTCTCACAAACAAAGGGAGTTGTCTATGATGAGACACTTGTTCCAGTAAACCTGATACACTTCCATCCGTACTACCATCCATGAGTTGGAAACTATATCAGATAGACAAATTCTTGATGAGTTTGGATTTCAGCAAGAGTTTTGCTGATCCAAACCTTTATCATTACAATGTTGACGATAAGAGCCTGATTTTGATGAATTATTTAAAAAACCTTGTTGTTGGATACACGTAATCCTTGACTTCTGAATTCGAGATGAAGAATCTAAGTATGATGCACTACTTCTTAGGAGAAGAAGTATGACAAAGGATCGATGATATTTTCCTGAGTACCTTGAGTACCACGGAGGCAGAGTATATAGCAATGAGTGTGCGAAGCAATGTGGCTTCACAAGATTCTGACAGATTTACTTGACCATGAGATGGATCCTATGATGACAACCAAGAGCCCTGTATAAATATCTTGAGAACCCAGTGTTTCCTAATCGATCGAAACACGATGAGATGAAATATCTTTATATCAGAGATATGATGTCGAGGAAAATCGTACACATGCAATACCTTCCTACACATGAGAAGATTGCAGACATATTCACCAAACTAAACTGGTGAAGAATGCCTCCCTAGTTGAGAGGGAGTGTTGATGACTCCAGCCAAGACAAAATTCAAAGTATATCCATGTGATACTTGGCATGATGAAGAATGCCTCCCTAGCCGAGAGGGAGTGTTGATGATTGCAGCCATGTGAGACATTCTCCAGCTTACAAACCTGTGAGATGTGGATCATTTCAACTATGTGAGATATTCTCCATCTTACAAACCTGAGAGAAATCCCATGAAGAGGGTGTGCGGTTCCTATCTGAGACATATCTAGAACATAGAGATGACCTCGTCCATACAGAGAGTTGAGAAAAACTCCAGATGATTCTCCTAGGTAACACAATGAGAAAGGTGATCTACAGAGTTGGACGTGCCTGTGGCTGAGCACAAGGTGAATGTGTGAAATCCCAAAGTGATGGGTGCATCGTCATGAAAATAGAAATTAAGATGATGTATTAGCCTCCTTTGAGAAGAAGAGTTGACGAGAAACTCCATATGAATCTCTTGTTTAATGCAGTGGGAAAGAAGATCTGTTGAGTGGATGTGCCCGTGGACGAGCACAATTGAACGTGATGCTAGTGGTTGAGCACTAGTGAAAAAGTGGTTCTTCTGTGTAATGCAGTGAGCCAGTGATACAAACATCCCTATGGATGCGCCCCTAGTGGATGAGCACAAGTGGGTGTATAAGATCCCTTGCTATATTGTTCAAGAATCAAACCTTCCTGTAACCCTAATTGTAATGAAAAGGGTACAGGTCAGCCCCACCTTAATCTGACTGGTAATTAATGTAAAAGATAATTAATCTACTTAATATTAATTATATTATTAGCTAGTGAGGTCGACCCTATTGTGACAATAGACACTTCTGTTGACAGGTTTAGTCTAGTATAAGTAAAGATAAATTCCCCATTGAGGAATTATATCTTTCAAGTGAGTTTGGAAATTTCAGCAAGTACACCTTCTTGGGAAAAGTGTGCACCTCTCTTGGGAGCTAGTCTTCTAGGGTTTGAGCACCCTCTTGTGTGCTAGGTTTTATCTTGGTGGTGAAGGTATTTCTCTTGAAGATTATAACAAATGATTTGGATGGGTTTTCTTCCCTTATTGAGAAGGGTTTCCCAAGATACTTCTTGTGTTCTTGTCCATGGTGCTTCTTCTTGTGATCTTGGTTGTTGCAACGTTTATGGTTATGGTTAAAAGCTAAAAATGGAATGATATTCATGCTTAACCTTGACTATTGAAAAATCAACATCAAAATGGATCTAGAATATTTTAGACAATGTTTTGGACCCAAATTTCCAAATTGGGATTAGTTTCTAAAATGGATTTGCAAGTTGATTCCTCGATTTTTTTTCACCCATAAAGCATAGAGATAGATGAAAAATAATATAATGATCCAATCCAGATCATACCTTTTCATTTAGGGAGGATTTGGGTCCCCAAAATATTTACTGAATGAGGTGAGGACATTTTTCCTTTACCTTTTCACTGGAGTACCACTTTGATTTTCCTGAAAGTTGTCCTTTCAACCCAATATGCCAAAGGTCATCTTGCCCCTATCTTGTAGTTCTGTACCTCTTATGAAAAACTATGCCCTCTTGCAACTCTTCCTAAGCATCTGGTGCTAAGTCCTCTATGTAAGGTAAGACCTTCTCCTCTTGATCCAACATGGAAGGCTCATAGAGTTTGAGTTTCTCCACATTCACTACTGAGTAAGTGCGTATGTATAGGGGTAGAAGAGTTTGTAGGTGTTATCTCCCACCTTCTCCAATATATCCAAAATTCCATACCGTAGAGCCTTGTTATTATTACTAGGACCCTATAGTATTTCCTTGTTCATATGTATCCAAAATCTGTCTCCCACTTTGAATGACTTCTCGGTTCTATGTTGATCATGTATGGCCTTGTATGTTTCCTGTAACTTCTTCAATGCCTACTATACTTGAAAACGAATTTTCCTAATCTTCTCAACATTTTTTTCTACTCTCAATGCATCTCCTGTGAGGTCCTCCCTTACTCCTTGTTTTCCATATACAACATCCAAGGGTGAAGGTGGAAAATATACAAAGCAAGTTTCAAGTTGCAAATTGGCATCTGTCTTCCAACACCAAAATTTCCTGCAACCTTGGAGGTGTGAGCCTGTTTGATAACTGCAGTCATTCACCTTTAAGGACACAGAGCTTGTCAATATTGTATAATAAACCATTTTGGAAATGATAGTCAACCTTGACATCACCTTAATTTATTTGAGTTTGGGCCTATAGCTGTTGAAAAAGCTCCTTGAAGTCATCATCTTCTATGTATCCTTCTCTATATGCATCATGGATAAAAGGCTCCATGTGCATTAGAGTTCCCAAAGTTGTAATCTTGGATGTGGGTGGCCTTGAAATCATGTCTCCCAACTTGTTTGTTTTTTCCCTTTCTTATACTTGATGACTAGATGAAATTGCTATAAAAACCCCATCCACTTATAGTGTGTATTTTGTTGTACTTTACTCCGGGCTTGCAAATATTGTAGCGGCCAGTGATATGTGTGGATGATGGTATCCTTACCCATCAAATAGTGCTTCCACTTCTTGAAAACTTGAGCTAGGAAATAGAGTTCCTTGTCATAGGTAGGGTAGTTGAGAACTGCCCCATGAAATATTTCAGAATGTTATCATACATGCCTTCCTCCTTGCATCAAAACAACTCCCATGGAATACCCACTTGCATCTGTCTCCACTTCGAAAGGATTTTCAAGTTTGGTAATGCGAGAACACATGATTTATTGATCTTTCTTTCCAGCTCATCGAAAGCCTTTTGTTGATTCTTTCCCCACTGGAAAATATTACCACTCACTATTATGGCGTGGAGTGGTGTAGCTACCTCTGAAAATGAAGTTATGAACTTTCAGAAGTACTGCACTGTCCCAACAAAACTCATAAGTTCAATGAAATTTGTAGGAACTTTCCATTTAATGGTGGCCTCCATGTTTGTGGGATATATATTGAGCTCCCCTCCACTGATCACATACCCCAGATACACCAAAGAATGTTGGGAAAACTGAAATTTCTTGAGGTTAGCTAGAAACTGGTGCTTCTTCAGAGTCTCTAACATCCACATGAGATGTGAGATGTGCACCTCCCAGATAACACTATAAATTAATATTTCATCCAAATATACTATAACAAATGAATCTATATATGTGCATAATACATCGTTCATTAGTCTCATAAATGTAGCTGGTGCATTACATAAATCAAATGGCATGACCAACCATGCATACAAACCTTGCCTTGTCTTGAAGGAAATATTCTATGTGTCTTCTTCCTTGATGCGTACCTGGTGGTATTCTAATTTGAGATCCAACTTAGTGAAATATTTTGCATGTTGCAACTGATATAACAGATCATCGATCCTGAGTAGGGGGCACTAAATTTTGAGTGTAATATTGTTCAATGCTATGTAGTTCATACACATTTACCAAGTCCCTTCCTTCCTTGATACAATTATGATAGGTGACCCACCAGGTATTTCGTGCTCCACTTCCCTCTTGGGTGGTATCCTTTTAGGCTCCTAGAACACTCTAATGTATTCCTAT
>SNQJ01S0042435.1:71262-85035 GCA_010110895.2 Picea sitchensis
TTTTTTTCTTCTGAAACATTCATCAACCATAAGAAAATAATCACATATGATATCTATTGACTGTAGAACATAGAAAACACGATTTATGTGGAAACCCTTTCAGGATAAAACCACAAAAATTATCTTTATAATTATTTTTAGGAACCAATCTACTATTACAAATATTTTTAGGCACCAACCCACTAGAGACACCAATCCCCAGTGCTACAAATCCCGGTAGGCCCCAACCTACTCTTGAAGATCTTTGTAGACACAATCTACTAGAGACACCAATCCCCACCGCTAAGCACCAACTTCATTAGAGACACCAATATATTTTTTTGAGCAACACCAACCTACTCTTACAGATATTCATAGACACCAATCTATTGGAGACACCAATTCCAACTTCTAAGCACCAACTTAGCAAGAGATACAAATCTATTTGTGTGAGTTGCACCAAATTTCATTGATTCTACTTGCTACTTCTGCCTTCACCATGTTTGATTGTTGTTTTTTTTGTTCACCAGGTCTACTCACTACGTTTTCATTCACGAGTTCTGCTCATTACTTCTACCTTTACCGGTCTAACCAAAAATTGAAGTTCCAAATGGTAACTTAAAGGTTTCATTTTTGGGTCTCTTCCCAAGAATTAACTTGTATAACATGCCACACATCCAATTTTGAAATATGATTTTGAAATTGTTACCTGAGGTACTTCTATATGTCTCCTCCGTTCTCTAAATTTTTCACAGTCTGAAGAGTCTCATAAAAGAAGTTATAGTGAAAATTCCAAGTTGACCTATTTGAAACTGATCTTAGGAGAATTCAAGAACCCTAACATTCATAGGGAGAATATATGAAATTATAGCAAACCCACCTCTTAAATTTGTATCAACTGTATACCAAGATGTCTCCTCTGTCTCTGTAAAGTTTCAAGGTTTGAAACATCTAAGAAAATAAGTTATAGCGAAAGTTCCAAGATGACCTGTTTGAAACTGATTTCAAGAGGATTCAAGAACCCTAAGTTTCACATGGAATATCTCTGAAACTATAGAGAAAAACTGTTTGATATTTGTACCACATGTACACCAAGATATCTCCTCTGTCTCTGCAAAGTGTCATGGTTCGAAACATCTTATAAAATAAGTTATAGTGAAAGTTGCAAGCTGACTTGTTTGAAACATGTTTCAGGAGCATTCAGAAACCCTAACTTCCACATGGAATATATCCAAAAGTATAGATAAACACCATTTGAAATTTGTACCAAATGTACACCAACATCTCTCCTCTATCTTTGCATAGTTTAAAGGTTTGAAACATCCCAAAAAATAATTTATAGCGAAAGTGCGAAGCTGACCTGTTTGAAAATAATTTCAGGAGCATTCAGGAACCCTAACTTCCACAAGGAATATCTACGAAAGTATAGAGAACTAGCCTCTAATATTTGTACCACATGTAAACCAATATCTATCCTCTGTCTTTGCAAAGTTTCAAGTTTTGAAACATCCTATAAGATAAGTTAAAGAGAAAGTGCCAAGGTGACTTGTTTGAAATTGATTTCAGGATCATTCAAGAACCCTAACTTCTACATGGAATATCTCCAAAAGTATAGCGAACCAACATAAAGTGTAGTGAACCAACATTCGAAATTTGCACCACATTTACACCATGATATATCCTCTATCTCTTCCGAATTTCAAGGTATGAAATGTTCTATAAAAAAGTAATCACGGAAATGCCAAAATGACCTAAAATTGATTTTGGAATTTAATCTTTGCTAATCCATTTTTCACATCCTCCCTTTCTCTCAATGCTTTCTATTTTTATACTTTTTCATAACCCTTCATGAAGTGAAATGTCCTTTAATTAAATAATTTATTCCCAATACCATGGGAAAATACCCCAAACAACATGGAAAAATACCCCAAACCCATGGGTTTGAAACCACCATTTCACTTTTTACTTTTTCACATGCACCCATTTTTTAATATACTTGTAGAACTATATATATAAATCAATCTTGGAAATGCTGTGTGTATTGTAATGCTATAATATGAAATCAATGAAATCATTAATCCTTTTACACCGATGACAATAATTCCAATAGTTGGTGCAATCCTCACTCAACATGGACATCCAATGCCCTACCATAGTGAGACACTCTTACATGCCATCTACAAGTACCCCACCTATGATAAGGAGATGTACTCCATTGTATAAGTTTTCCATGAATGTAAGCATTACATTATAGAGAAGGATATCATCATCCACATTGATAAACAAACCCCTATAGTTCATGCAAACACAGGGAAAGTTACAAAATGACCACACTAAAAGTGGTCCACTTACATGCAATAGTTCCACTTGAAGATTAAACGCAAGAAGGGTAGTGCCAATTGAGTCACTAATTTCCTCAGTCGACCTCTAGTTGCATCACTGAACATAGTAATCAAATATTATGGCCATGAGACCTCCGAGTGGTGTGGTAAGAAATATTACCCTGCAAATAGGTTAAGCTCCCCTCAGTTGGATTTTCTTCGGCTAAGACAAAATAGAGAAAATGAACATCCCTTGCTCCTATCTATTCACACATGAAAATGAGAAGAGGGAAAAATAAATAAGAGTGTACCTTTTTCGAAGGTTGTCCTCACTGCTCCTTTTTTCTCCAGTGTTGGATCCAGTCCTAGATCGATCATGATCTCTCTGCACTTAGATAGAATGATATTCCTCTTCTACTACTTGGACAAAGTTAGATGAAATCAAATCTAACTAAATGAAACAAGCATAAACATTCATGTGTACAATAAATGAGATTGAAGTAAGGGAATAGGCCAATCTTACATTCATGAGAAACAATGAACACTTACAACCAAGATGATGTGATGCAAGCTTCCTCCAATGCTCCTCATATATAGCCCATTTTGTGCACTTCCTTAATGCTACTGAACTATATCTGAATGTCATAAAAAAGAAGGTTTGATACTCCTCATAAATTCCCCATTTTTACCCATGAATGACCTTGTTCATATAGAACTTGAGAGGATTAACCACCATAGAAAATCAAGGGAATGGTTTAGATATTTACTCCTTAGGTTAGGATTTAGTACCCAAAATGGAAGGAATGTGGATGAATCAAACTCATGAGTCATCCCTCAACCATAACCACTCAAGGATATCTCAGGATTTGCCCATAGAAAAAGGTGGGTTAGCTCTAACAAAAATAAAGCTCCCCCAAAGCTTGATACAAAGCGTCACTAGATCTCCCCCATAGTGGACTAGGGGGAATTACGTAGGGACTGACACTACCTATGTATGGGTAGGGGGGAGTTAATCATAAAAAATGGTCAAAAACTCAAGGTAAAAAGTGGGTTTTCGACCTTCAAATGATGAGTTTTCTTCACCAATTTTTCTAGGGATCATGATAGACACTTCCACATGATGAAAAAGTGTATTTAGGCCTCCATGTGATGGGTTTTATCCCCCAATTTGTCTAGGGAACATGATCAATACTTCCACAATTGTGACATTCAATTATGACACTTAGTAGAATACAAGTGCAACACTTAGGAATGTGGAAAATCGACACCTACATAAGTGATAATTAAATGCGACACTTAGTAGAATACAATACATAAGTGCGCCACTTAGTAGTGTGGAAATTTAGTGTGTAACATGTGGTTGTATTTATATCACAATGATCCTGACTTCGATGCCACATATCAACAACTAGGTGTGAGCACCAATTGCATATTTTCATCTCCATGATGGACTATTATTTCAATTGGGCCATCTCTGTGTTCCTTCAAATGAGCGTACGGAGTTGATTTGGGAAGCTCATTATAGTTGGGTGGCAGTATGCTTTGGTTTTGGAAAGATCATGGCTGTACTACAAAAGTGATTTTATTGGTTGAGGTTTTGATAGTATGTTAGCAAGTATATCAGATCATGTAGTGCTTGTGCCATTGCCAAACATGCGATTAAAAAGCAGGGGTTGTACACTCCTCTACATACCCTTGATAGGCCTTGGGAGTCTATCTCCATGGATTACATGTCCGGTCTACCTTCTACCAAACATGGTAATGACTGTGTATTTGTGTCTGTTGATTGGTTTTTTCAGATGTCCATATTGACGACCTACAAGAAGAGTATCACCACAAAGGCCACTGCTAATATATTCTTCAAATGTGTTTGGGTTCATTTCGGGCCACCGCAGTCTGTTATTTTAGATTGCGAAAACAAGTTTTTGAGTACATTCTAGTCCAGTCTGTGGTCATCGATGGAAACCAAACTCACAAAATACACTGCCTTCCACCCCCAAACTAATGTAAAAATAAAGGTGGTCAACTAAATCCAAATTTCCACGCTCATGGAATGAAAGACTTCCTTATGTTCAACATAGATACAATAGAGCCCTCCACAACTCTATTCGCCACAAACATTTTAAGGTGTGCTTGGGGTTCCAACCATTGGCCCCCATTGATGTAGATCTACTCATTTCATATTCACAGAAGAGTCCTCCCATGATCAGACCGAGGAAAATAGAGAAGCCAAATTTATTGAATGGATCTAGCACATTCAACAATAGGTTCATGATATCCTACATAAAGCTAATGCCAAGTACAAGAAACAACATGAGCAACATCAGGTTCCACACAAGTTTCAACTTGGTGATAATGTGTAGTTTCATTTGCAGAAAGAGTGCCTCAAAATCCCCCACAGAAATATCATAGCACTTCAGTATGGGCCTTACACCATCACAAAGGCTGTGGGTGAGAATGATGCAGGAGCATCAACCGATTATTTTGAGATTGGCCTTAGGGGTCACAAACATTTACCAAGGGATTTGGTTCCCTAATATTTCATTTCATTTGTAATGTTTAATATGATATATCTAGAATATACCTTAGAAGATATCTTCATTTGGTTTGTTTTGATAGATGTCATTTTGTTGCTGAATTTTAGGAACAATTTCTAGTTTAAGGATTTGTTGAGTTAGCTTGGGATTAGTTGGTTTAGGAAGCTACATGAGAGCTCCAAATTATAGTTTGATTTCTGTAATGAAAGTTGGGTAGTGTGATTGTGTGAGAGTGTGTTTGTAGGGGTCTGAGAGACTAAGAAGGAATTGAGCCTCCCTTTTGTAATTTTATTCCTTCAGATATTTCAATAAAAATCCAGTCTTTGTGGAATCGTGGTTCCTCAGTATTGGTGTATTTATCTTAACTCTACGTGTTATTTGCTTAGACATAGTGGAAACATGTCGTGGTTGCAAGAAACTGTGCATGAGATCCAGACTGAGGCCATAGTGGTGAAGAATAAACCTTGGCGGCATATCGAGATCGATCCAGTTGAATTGGGTGCATGTGAAATCCATTCTACAATGTAAAATTGAATGGATGGATAATATCTAATATGGACAGGCCATTTCAAAATTAACGATCATGATTAGATCATCAAGACCATGATATCGAGACCCCAACACCCCTGAAATAGTTGTGCCGATGAAAAAAAATCATTGATTATAAATTTGGAGTTGAGCTGGAGGGCCAACAACCATGCAAGGATCACCACTAACGACGAAAACCCTGTGATCATCGACAATTTCACGTTTGGTAGCCGTGATGATGAGAAGTGGGTCAACGAATATGAGTTGGTTCAATTCCAATTAACCGACGATGAAGATTAAAAATTCAGAAGAAGATCAACGATATATTTGAGGGGGAGAATCACCGAGGTTGAAGAAATCAACGGTGTCGATCAAATCATTCAAATCCAGATCGACGATACAGAACAAGGGAGAAATATTCCCGTATCATAGGGATGATCATATCGTTGGGAAACAAATCCTTGTGCACTTACTCTTGGTAAAGTACTGATGACGATACATACATCATCGAGACTGGTAGATCGTTAGGGTAGTTGGGTGTGTGTTTTGCCTTGGTAAATAAATGTTGACGATGATACTTATGTCGTTGGATTGGGATAGATGAATGTTGTGATTGTTCCCTAACAAGAAACCTCCAACAATGACGCTCCTGGACAAGGACGAGTGCTTGGTCGCATGGGAGTAAAGGATTAGCACCAAAGGGAAAAGAAGGTGCTCAAAATGACTTGTCTCATTAGTGCATGAAAAAAAGGTTCGAAATTTTGTGCTTGGAGGATTCTAGGCACTGAAGAAAGAGGGTGAAGAGAAACTAAGTGCTGAGGCTACTCACAAAGTATTTTAAACTTTGTTTATGTTTTTAATTTGGCCTGGTAGGCCTGCATCAAGTGGTATCAGAGTGTGCAACGGTCTAAGAATTAGAGATGAAAAATTGTATCTTACAAGAATCATGCTGCCCAGGCAAGGAGGCCGAGAGAGAAATGTAGCAATGAAGGAGTTCGGGTTGGAGCTGAAGCATGTCCATGCGAGGATGGAGGCCATGGAGACAACTCAGAGAAGAGAACCTAACATAGGTGATTTCAGTGAGAGTAATTATACAAGCTATGAAGAGGGAACAAAAGAAGCACCAGGAGGAGAAACAACAAAAGAGTAATTGTTGAGAATGGTCACAAAGGTGGGAGCTAGACCAAATATGGAAGTGCCCATGTATGAGGGTAACTTGAATGCGGATGGATTTCTTGATTGGATCAATGAAATGGACAAACAATTTGATTATAAAGAGGTGGACGAATACAAGAAAGTCAAACATATAGTGACAAGACTGAAAGGCTATGCAACCTTATAGTGGGATGAGTTGAAAGTAGATCGAAGGAGGAAAGGGAAAGCTAAAATTAGAAGTTGGGACAATATGGTGGCTAAATTCAAAGGAAAATTCATGCCTGAGGACTATCAGTTGAACCTATTCATAAAATTGCAAAATTTGAGGTAGAAAGCCATGACAATGAAGGAGTACACTGAAGAATTATATAGGTTGAATACCAGGGTAGGCCACATAGAAGAGGATGATGAGAAGGTTTCTATATATATAAATGGACTGAGGTATGATATTCAAGATGAGATCAATATTTTTTCCTTGAGAATAGTGGAAGATGAATACCAAGCAACCCTAAAGGCAGAAGAAAAGTTGGCCAGGAAGCAGAGCGAAAAGAACAGAGGAAGGAGTCCAACAAGAGGAAAAGGATCATCCAACCAAAGAAGATTTCAATATTCAAAGAGAGAGACAAGAATCTATAACATCCAGTCACTTAGAGGAGGAGAGTTAAGGGGTGGAAGATTCTTCTCAAGAGGCTGAGGCAGAGGTAGAGAAATCAAGTGTTTTACTTGTGGAAAAATATGACACATGTCTTAGGATTGTACTAAGAAAAAGTCAACAAACAAGAGAGGATATAACACTATAGAAGCTAAGGAAGAGAAAATTAATGCATAAGTAAAAGAAGAAACTCCTGAGATGGGTGAATCACTAATGTTGAAGAGAGTTTTGATTAAGCCATAAATGGAAACTCAAGAACCAACAATGAGAAATAGTTTATTCATAACCATGTGAAAATCAAGAGAGAAATGTTGTAAGGTGGTCATTGATAGTGGCAACAAAGAAAATACATTTTCTACAAAGTTGGTGGAGAATTTGGGATTGCAGAGGATGGCACATCCTACTCCATACAAAGTGTCCTAGTTGTATAAAGGACATCAACTTCTAGTAAGAAAACAATGTAAGGTAGAAATTCAGACTGGTTGTTGCAAGGATGAAATGTTATGTGATGTCATGCCTATGGATGTCTATCATATTTTGTTGGGAAGACCATGGAAGTATATGAAAGTTGTTCATGATGGAAGGAGGAACACCTATACTCTTGAAAAGGATGGACACAAGTGTGTGCTATTTCCAATGAAAGATGAAGGAGCTAAAGAAGAAGCTGGTCCAAGTGTGTTTCTAATGAGTGGGAAGGAACTACTGTAAGAATTAAAAAAGGAAGAGGAGGTACAATTTGATTTTATTGGTAAGATAAGGGTAGTACTTACCAACACCAATTTACATGATTTTCCTGCTAAAATTTAAGCACTTTTAGATGATTTTTTTTATATCATAGTTGATGAGTTTTTTAATGCCCTACCATCTATAAGAAGTATTATCCATCACATAGACTTGATTCCAGGAGAAAGTATACCAAGAAAAGTTTCCTACATGATGACGCCCAAGGAGAATGAAGAAGTGAGAAATTAGGTCCAAGAGTTGCTGGATAAGGGATTGGTCAAGGAAATTTTAAGCCCTTGTGTAGTGCTAGCTATTTTGAGTCCAAAGAAGGATGGGAGTTGGAAAATGTGTACATA
This sequence comes from Picea sitchensis, assembly GCA_010110895.2. NCBI lineage: Eukaryota > Viridiplantae > Streptophyta > Pinopsida > Pinales > Pinaceae > Picea > Picea sitchensis. The sequence continues at coordinate 79,514 of SNQJ01S0042435.1, forward strand.
CTCCAGAGAAATTAACAATATTACAATCAATTACAAATTTCCTTTACCTCGTATGGATGATTTAATGGACTGTTTTAGTGGTGTAAATTATTTTTCAAAGATTGATTTAAAGAGTGGATGTTGGCACAGGGACAAACCTAGGGTTCAACACTTCAATAGGACACCAACGAAACCCTAACTACCGACCCTTTCAACAACACCTGCGAAGTAGGCAAAGTCTCACCTGAGATAGAAGAAGGGGGGGTTACAAGACTCAGGTGTCTGTAACCAAGCTGGGACACAGATATGTGATAATAATAGTTTGCAAAGTATTCTAGCAACACTTAGAAGGTGATATGCATTAATTCATTAGCTTATTAACATCACAGAACAAACCCTAAGATAGATCGGTGTAGTAACAATAAATGTACTTCAATCATTTAGCACATAGCAATGAGTTAGATCTAACATTCATTCATTCTTAACATAACTAAGCACTAATCATAAAAAAATCTATCTAACATACATAATAATAAAAGCACTAAGCAGATTCATAACATAACCAAAAAAAAGCAACCCAAAGACACAAGATATACGTGGTTCACCCACGTGTGGGGCTACATCCACCAACTTCTTCGTCTTCTTTATTATTCTTCAATCTCTTACATTCATATGCTCTTGTGAACTAAGTCACAGAGCCAATATTCACAGAGGACAAGAGATATGCGCACTAAGCACTAGATCCTCCTTCCCAAAATTAGGTCAAGGCATAGAGCCAACTCCTTTATCGAGCAAATATCCTTAATTACACATTCTGTTGCACAAATCACTCAGAACTACTTGCACTTAGCCACTTAGACTTTTCTCTCAAGTCTCTCTTCCTATCATACATTCCTACTTATTTATACTTTTACAATCCCTTACAAAAGGCCTAATGATGGGTAAACCCATGGGACGATATCCCATAAACCATTACACACTAGGTAACCCCTTGCTGGGTCCACAAAGACCGCACAACAAGTGAGATCTGCGATCTCAGCTCTGCCTAGGCGCTCCTTCTTCGATCACTGCGTCGAAGTCAAAAAAGTAGTCAAACCTGACCAAGATTTCCTCAAAACTTGGTCGAGGGACAACATACCCCCAACACTCACCTGTGACTCGTCTCGAGTCACTCAGGTCTGGGCAATGCTGCTTCAAAGGCCTTGAGCTTCACTCGAGCTACCTCAACTTGCTACTTCTCCTGGGCCTCCTACTCAATGAGCTCTTGGATCATATACTCTGTAACAGGCCCTTATAGGTGCTATTTCACTGTCACAACCACTTAGTCTCATTGCGAGCCTTGTCCCTCAATTTATTCAAACACCTTGCTTGCTTCATACTGCACAGGTTGTAGCTTCTGTGCGACCTCCAATATCCTGCCCTGGATGGAAATGATCTGTTACTATACTGTGCAATGTTCTTTTGATCTCTTCATTCTTTCAACTGTAGTGAGAAACTTCATCTATGACTTCACAGATAAGGCCTGCTACTGCACCTCCTGTAACTATGCTTCTGATTTCCTTAGCTCTGGATATTCTATGAAGCGTTCATAAGTCTACGCTCTTATATCACTCAACTGTTTGCATTCTGAGGCGAGGACTCTGATCCTTCCAAATGCGTTCTTAGAGGCTTCCTCTGTCTGGTCATGCACCTCCTGTGGAGTGCTCGGTACTGCTTGGGTCTCCAACTCCGTTATTCTCGCTTGAAGCTGCTAGATGGCCTTAATAAGCTTCACCACTTGAACCTCGATCGACTCATGTTCCCCCTATGCCAAGACTGTCATAGAGCGAAGTGATTTATTCACCGCTTCTTTGACCACAGTCTTTTCTACGAGGAGCTGATCCTTTTTTCTTTGTATCTTCATTTTTTCCTCCTCGAGCATTGCCTGCAACTCATCTCTCTCATTTTCATAGGTGGTTACACAGTACCATGCAAATCATAGTTTCCCTAAGACTTCCTCTTTCTCTTTGTTCAAGGATTCTGTAGCCTTCTCCATTTCTTCCTGGACCTTCTGAAGTTGAGCCTCTGTCACATATGCAAGTCTTCTTAATTGGGTTGGTTCATCCCCCAATTCTGCAACCTGTGACGAATAAGGCGCAGTAGGTATTGTGCGGATCAATTGAATAGCTTGCTGTATTTACTTTAGCTCCTTCTCGACCCTTTCATACAAATCCTCTTGCTTCACTCCATATCTCTGCAAGATGTCCTTGAAAACATCCTCCTTGGCTCCACAGACCAAGCTGATGTCGTCCTCCATGAACGTGGCCTCTAACTAGGGATTTCTAGCATGTGTCTTCTTTCTTGCTGAAGGTTTATGTGGAGAAACCTTCCTCTTCTGCTGTGTTACCGTTTTATTAAGGGGATCATTCGATGGTGTAACTTCTCCTTCTTCTTTATTTTCTCCTTCATCCCCTCCTCCTTGTCCATTTGCTTCATCTCCTCCTCCTAGCGAGCCAGATCCATTTCCTTCAGAAGTGTTGTCCTCATCATCAGTCTCTATATTTTGGACTTCCTCTTTTTTCATCTTCTTCTTCGCACTGGACTATATGGCACGCTCGACCCGATTGACGAGGGGACTTCCTATTATGTTAGTGTCAGAGAGTTCTGCATCATCGACCGATACAAGGAACTCCTCTGGCCACTCCTTCATGATCTTCTCCATGTATTCGTCTATCATCTTGTAATATGAATGTAAATCTTCCTTTCTCTCATGTCTGTGCATAGTGATATAGATAAAATGCCGATCTACGTGAAACTTGGCTATCTGTCTATATTGGTGCAAGGTGCGCAGTGTCATGCACGAAAATTCTTCAATTGCAACCTTCAGTTGCTTATAATACGAATGGACCACAATGTTTGACTGCCATTACTTCGACATGTCATTGGTGTACCACAAGGTAGAAAACCAAGCGGACAACGACTCCGATGGTTCAATCTTCGGAAAGGTGGCTCCTTCAGGCATTTTCCAAGCGACAAATGTAATCAACACGAGGAAACATCTAAAGTGGAATTTGTAATCCTGATCCTGAGCTTCGCGACAATATTTCTCGAGTTCATTGACGAGGTAACTCGACCAATTCATCTTCATGCCCTCCACACATTTTCCTGTGAGGTCCACCATGAACCCGGTGACCTGTGTGGGGCGGTTCTTTCTTACGAGTTTGCTAGCTATGAGTTGGAAAGTGAGGCGCATTGCGCCACCCTGGATAGAGGATACCTTGTAGCCTCGCTTTCCCTTTTCGACTTTGCCATAAGCCTCTTTGATGCACTGTGCCAGGGAGTGGTCCAAATATTTCCTCTCTTGCATTCTGTTGCTTCGACTTAACTTCTCATTCTTCTATCAGTCGATCTATTTTTCTAGATATGAAATCCCTTAGTTCTTTCTTTTTATTTTCCGTATCTTCTTCCTCTACTTTCCTTATGATATGATCTTTCTCAATCCAATTCTTTCCTAACAAAAGAGAGAAAGGGGCACTGTTATCAACAAACTTAATGACTTCAAATCCTTCTTCAGTTGATGTTCCATGGATAATGATAGGTACATTAGTAACTCTTCTGCATAGGGTTATCATCTTTCCCTTGAACAAGCCTATCCTTCCCAATGAAGGTACCATAGTAGGCTTTCCTAAAATTTCCCAAGTATCTTCTGTCATAATATTTACTTGCATTTCCTCATTCAAGACACAATCTATGTTGAAGTCTTCTATTCTTGTACTTATGCACTGTTTTACTTTCAGGATCTCTGGTAAACTAATATCTTTATGAACATCCATCATTTCTTTCAACTGCACTGATGTAGTATGAACTTCCCAACAACGAAACCATTTTTTGTCACAGGGGTAGACCCAGGGTTCAACACTTCAAAAACACACCAACAAAACCCTAACTATTGGCCCTTTCAGAAACACCTGTGAAGCAAGGGGGGTTACAGGACTCAGGTGTATGTAACCAATATGGGACACATATATGTGATAATAACACTTCACAAAGTATTCTAGCAACACTTATAAGGTGATATGCATTAATTCATTAGCTTATTAACATCATAGAACAAATCCTAATATAGATCTACGTAGTAACAATAAAGGTACTTCAATCATTTAGCACATAGCATTGAGTTAATCTAACATTCATTCATTATTAACATAACTAAGAACTAAGCATCAACATATCTATCTAACATACATAATAAGCAAAGCACTAAGCAGATTCATAACATAACCAATGAAAAGAAACCAAAAGACACAATATATACGTGGTTCAACCCAGTGTGGGGCTACGTCCACCAACTGCTTCATCTTCTTTATTATTCTTCAATATCTTACATTCATCCGCTCATGTGCAATAAGCCACATAGCCAATCTTTGCAGAGGACATGAGATCTCCGCATTGAGCACCAGATCCTCCTTCCCAAAATTAGGTCAAGGCACAAAGCCAACTCCTTTATCGAGAATAGAGCCTTACATACACATTTTGTTTCACAAAGCACTTAGAAATACTCACACTTAGCCACTTAGACTTCGCTCTCTAAGTCTCTCTTCCTATCATACATTCCTACTTATTTATAATTTTACAATTCCTTACAAAAGGCCTAATCATGGGTAAACCCATGGGATGACATCCCATAAACCATTACAAAAATGCTAGGGAATCCCTTGCTGGGTCCACAAAGCCCACACAACAAGTGATATCCACGATCTCATCTCCGCCCGGGCGCTCCTTCCTCGATCACTACGTTGAAGTCCAAAAAGTGGTCCAACCTTACCAAGATTTTCTCAAAACTTGGTCGAGGGCCAATAGGCCTCCAACACTCACCTGTGACTCGTCCTGAGTCACTCAGGTTTGGGAAACGTTGCTTCAGAGGCCTTGAGATTCACTCAATATTCCTCGACTTGTTTCTTTGCCTAAGCCTCCTACTCAACGAGCTCTTGGATCATCTGCTCTGTAATAGGCCTTGGTGTTAATATTATGGTAGCCACGGGAGGTATTTACCCCCATGTGTGAACCTGATGAGAATAGAAGACTCCGGAAAGCAAGAGAAACCCTAATGAGTTGGATAATAACCCTAGAATCCTTGTCGACTCAAGAAGAAAATTTATATTAGGCTATTAGCCTCCAAGAGAAGAAGTCAACCAAAATTAATAATAAATACTGAACAGACACATACCCAGAAGGAGAAGTCGGCCCCAACAAACTGGAAGGATTACTATAAATACAGGGCACCAGTTCTCATTTGACAGTATCTCAAGACTGTAGTTTTCCTAGTTGGTGCGCACTGCAGTTGCAGTCTGGTGCGCAGGTTTGGAGGAGGGTTACAGGCACAGCTGCAACAACAACTAGTTTCCGTATTGGCTTGAATACCTCTTGGCTAGGGTTTGGAACATCTGATCAGTCTTTTGTGATGTGCTATCCTTGGGTATTGATGCGCTACTCTTTGTTTGGCTATCTAGCCTAGGGTTTGCTTCCGAAGGAATTCTTAGGTCAAGGTTAAGGTGCTCGGAGGG
>SNQJ01S0042435.1:85045-104853 GCA_010110895.2 Picea sitchensis
TTGCTGATCAAGTACTTGTGTGTTACTTAATGTGGTAGTTAACCATTGGATTGTAGTTGTGTACTACTATGAATAGACATAGGTGTGTTCTATCCTTGTTCCAATTTCCTTGAAGACTATCAACAGATTATTGGAGATGATCATTCAGATGAATGATGAACAAAGATTTTCCAGACGAAAAACAGTTCAGAGATTTTACTCCTCTTGTATCACTCCATGGTGAGAGTGACTTATCCAACATCATATCTAATGACTCAGATGAAGTATGGTTTTGAGAGATGATGCAACTGATGGTGATGGTGATGCTCATGATCTACTTATGATATAGTCTAGATGACTATATTGATGCTATCGGGTAAATGGTATGTTTTGTGCTCAAGTCCATTACCTGTAAATACCTCTCTAGCTAGGAGGGAGTGTTAATATTATGGTATCTACGGGAGGTATTTACCCCCATGTGTGAACCTGACGAGAATAGAAGACTCTAGAAAGCAAGAGAAACCCTAATGAGTTGGCTAATAACCCTAGAAGCCTTGTAGGCTCAAGAAGAAAATTTATATTAGGCTATTAGCCTCCAAGAGAAGAAGTCGGCCATAATTAATAATAATATACTGAACAGATACATACCCAGAAGGAGAAGTCGGCCCCAACAAACTGGCATGATTACTATAAATACAGGGCACCAGTTCTCATTTGACAGTATCTCAAGACTGCAGTTTTCCCAGTTGGTGCGTACTGCAGTTGCAGTCTGGTGCGCAGGTTTGGAGGAGGGTTGCAGGCGCAACTGCAGCAACAACTAGTTTCAGTATTGGCTTGAATATCTTTTGGCTAGGGTTTGGAACAACTGATCAGTCTTTTGTGATGCGCTATCCTTGGGGATTGATGCACTACTCTTTGTTTGGCTATCTATCCTAGGGTTTGCTTCTGGAGGAATTCTTAGGTCAAGGTTAAGGTGCTCGGAGGGAGGCTTCGACCTGTGGTTGGGTGATGAGGGTATCGTCAATGGTAAAACGAGCACACCATCTTCTATATTCTAACACTTGGATCATCCTTGGATAAAGTGTATGATCCAAGAGGGATTGTTGTTCAAAGGAAATGATTTGTGCATTCCAAAATTCTCAATGAGGGATAACTTGATGAAATATAAGCACAATGGAGGATTGGTTGGTCACTTTGGACATGATAAACTTATGCTCAGTTAAGTTCTTCTTATTATTGGTCAGGTATGAGATCTGATGTTAACATATTTGTAGAAAGATGTATAATTGTTTAGTATGACAAAGGAAAGAAACATAACACATGTTTATATCAGCCATTTCCCATACCAAGTAGGCCATGGGATGCCATAAACATGGATTTTGTCTTGGGTTTACAAAAAACTCAGAGGGGGAATGATTCAATTTTTGTAATTATGGATTGATTCTCAAATATGACACATTTTGTACCTTGTTATAAAACCAGTGATGCAACCCATATTGCTAATTTTTTTTTCAAAGAAATTGTTAGATTGCATGGATTTACCAGAAGTATAGTTTCAGATAGAGACACTAAATGTTTTGGACATTTCTGGAGGACATTATGGAAGAATCTTGGAACCAACCTTTCTTTCAGTTCATCCTATCACCCAAACATTGATGGGCAGATAGAAGTAGTAAACAAGAGCTTGGGAAACTCACTGAAGAGTTTGGTAAGTGAGCATAGAAGTCAATGAGATCAAGTTCTTGCACATGATGAGTTTTCTTGTAATGACTCATCTAACAAAAGTATTGGGAAAAGTCCATTTCAAATAGTTTATGGTATGCACCCAATAAGAATTTATGAACTTCGATATCTCGGAAAAGAAGAAATGAGGAGTGCCGATGCAAAGGATTTTGCTACAACAATGCAAATGTTGCATGAACAGGTCAAGGGACAACTACATGAAAACAATCAGAGGTACAATCAAAGAACAGATATGAAGAGAAGGGAAGTTAATTTTGAATTTGGGGATAAATTTTAGGAACACATGAGGAGAGAGAGATATTCCCAAGGAATTAATATAACAAATTTAAATTGAAGAAGATAGGACCTTGCAAAATTTTGAGAATTTTTTTCAGCTAATGCCTATGAGATTGAGTTACCACCCGGTATTGGAATTTCACCAATATTCAATGTTGCAGATTTATTTCACTATAGAGGACCTGAATTAGATGATGAGGATGATCAAGGGAAGGTTTAAATAGTCAAGTGGATGAAGTAGTTACCATCAACAAAAAAGATGTAGATGGAGAAAATTCTTGATCGGAAAATTGTGAAGAGGAAAAATAAACAAGATTACTATTAGTACTTGGTGAAATGGAGAGATATTACGACAAAATATGAGACTTGGATGAGTGTTGCAGAGATCCATAAATATGGTAATCAAGTTGAATACCTCATGGACATGAGTCCATGAATATTTTCTTCCTCGGGAATCTGATGTAGGATCATCAACCAATTATTATGAGATTGACCCTAGGGGTCACAAACATTTACTGAGGGATTTGGTTCCCTAATATTTGATTTTATTTGTAATGTTTAATATTATATCTCTAGAAGATACCTTAGAATATATCTTCGTTGGGTTTGTTTCTATAGATGTCAGTTTGTTGTTGAATTTTAGGAACAATTTCTAGTTTAAGGATTTGTTGAGATAGCTCGAGATTAGTTGGTTTGGGAAGCTACCCAAGAGCTCCAAATTATAGTTTGATTTCTATAATGAAAGTGGGGTACCTTTATTATGTGATTTTGTGTGTGCAGGGGTTCGAGATATGAAGAATGAATTGAGTCTCCCTGTTGTAATTTTATTCCTTCAGATATTTCAATAAAAATTCAGTTTTTGTGGAATCGTGGTTCTTGTGTATTGGTGTATTTATCTTAAGTCTACGTGTGAATTGTTTATACATAGTGTATAAGTGTTGTGGTTGTAGGAAACCATGCATTAGATCTAGACCAAGGTTGTAGTGGTGAATAATTAACCTTGGTGGTGTATCGAGATCAATCTAGTTGAATTGGGTGCCTGTAGAATCCATTCTACAGTGTAAAATTGAAAGGATGGATAAGATATAGTATGGACATACCCTTTCCAATTTAATGTTCACGATTAGATCGTCAAGACCATAATATTGGGACCAAAACACCCCTAAAATAGTTGTGTCAACGACAAACAATCACCGACAATAAATTCGGAGTTGAGCCAGAGGGCCAACAACCATGGAAGGATAGACAACAACGATGACAACCCTGTGATCACCGACGACCGCACGCTTGGTAGATGTGCCGATGAGAAGTGGGATGACGAAGATGAGTTGGGGAAAGTCAAATTAACCGATGATGAAGAAATCATTGGTGCCGATCAAATCATTCAAATCCATATCGACGATCCAAAACGAGGGAGATATATTTCCGTATTGTTGGGACGAGCATATTTTCGGGTAGCAGAGCCTTGTGCACTTACTCCTGGTAAAGTACCGATGATGATAGATACATCATCGGGACTAGTAAATCATCAAGGTAGTTGGATGCATGTGCTGATCCCTTGGTAAAGAAACATTGATGACGATATTGTTGTCGTCAGGTCGGGACAACTGAATGTTGTGATTGTTCCCTAACAAGAAACCTCCAACAATGACGATATTGGACAAGGAAGAATTCTTGGTCGCATGGGAGTAAAGTCTTAGCACCTAAGGGAAAATAAGGTTCTCTTGATGACTTGTCTCATTGGTGTGTGAAAAGAGAGGTTTGAAACTCTGTATTTGGAGGATCCCAGACACCGAAGAAAGAGGGCGAAGAGTGGCTAAGTGCTAAGGTCACCGAGAATACATTTTAAAATTTGTTTCTATTTGTATTTGGGCCTAGTATGTCCACATCATAGAATCCTTTTGAATTGAGTATTCCCCATTTCCTTGGCTTACACCTAGTATTTAATGTGGAGTTGCTTTGACCATATTTTCCATCCCTATTGGACACTTCATAGGTGGTTGAGCATTTGGCCCTTAAAAAATTCAATCCTGATTGCATTGAGAAGGATACAAGGGATCAGATCATGGAAACCAAGTCAAAGTGTGTCTGCCATTAGAGCATACAACTCTATCGACTTGTCAAATCAAGACAACTTCTTCACCAAGGCAAGTGGTTCCGTAGGAGTCAAATTAGCAAAATGTTCCCCATATGATGAAGAAACTTGACACAATGGGGACCATTGCTTCCTAAGGGGGAGGTGTTATCCTTTATAGCTCATGAGGTATTCCGCATGTTTGTCTTGTATGCGGAAGTAGCCTTATATTTACACTACTAGGCACTTGACTTTGTAAAGGGTTTTTATAAAGTTGTAATAAAGTGGTTCTTTTATTAAAGTAACTTTTTAATGAAGTGTACCTTCTAATATTAAAGTGACTTTATTTCAAAAAGTGCACTTATGTTGTAAAGTGGAATTGTACTTTAATATTTTAAGTGAATTATTTTGGAGGGAATGAATAATGTCCCTTGATCATGTAAATACAAGATTAGATCTTGGCTTTTGGATTTAGGGATGGGGAAGGTGAAAAGACACTTGGAAGGTGAAAGGTCACTTTTGAATTATAAGAGAATGCATTGGGTAGTGTGAAAGACACACGGGAAGAAGAGATTGAGAGATTTCCGAGAGAGCTTTGAGGAGAAGAGGAAAGGGAAGGAAGTTGGGTGCATTTCCTAAGAGAACTTGGGCACATTTCCCAAGGAAGTTTTCTGTTAAGAAGTGGATGAAATTTATTTCTCTTAGGGATTTCAAACTATATGGATCCGTATAGTCTGTACAATAAAGAAAGAGGTCACATTTTCCAAGGTAGATTGTGGGCACGAAAATTGAGGCTGTTTGGAGTGTTTATTGCTGCAGAAGGGGATGTACAGTTATGTCCGCACATTTGCTGTTTGACACATTTTTCAAGGTGCTGTCCAACAAAGGAGGTTCGTACAATAATACATATTTGGAACATATTTCTAGGCATAAAGTTGTGGGACTGTTGGGTGTTGTAAGTGGTTTTCTCTTGGCTGGAAATTGTAATGTTGTTGTTGCTATACTTTCCTGAAGCTAATAAAATCTCTCTCTCTCTCTCTCTCTCTCTCTCTCTCTCTCTCTCTCTCTCTCTTTGGGTTTCCCCACATTGGGGTTTTCCCTGGTTGGTTGCCTAAATTTATGAGTATTACATGGATGTGTGATTTCCGTTCATTGTGTTTATTCCATTGAAAAAGTTATTGGAAATGTGTATTTCTGCTCATAATATTTTCTGAATGTGGGTTTATACATTTCAAAGTTCATAGATGACAATTATCTCTAGGTTGCTAAGTGTATGGCATAATTTGTGCATGCAGTGAAATTTTTGGGCAAGATTTGAAGGGGGAAATATGTTGTTTGTTTTCCATTGAACAATTGACAGGGATATGGATGTTTTCATTAGGTATGAGGACTGATTGGATGGGATTTCCAACTATTTGCAATGGAAAATCAGGATGTCGTCTATTCTGAGGGAGAAAAAGATTTGGATCTTTGTCAACACCATAGTTGTTGTTCCATCAACAGACCCTATAGCTTTGGATTTACACAAGGTAAAGGAGGCCACTGATCATAGGCTTATTCTGGATGGGGTGAAGAACCACCTTCTCCCACACTTGGCTGAGAAGAAGACAACTAAAGAGATGTGTGCTGCACTTAAAAACTTGTATGAGGTGAAGAATGAGAACTGGAAGATGGAATTGAAGGATATACTGCATGATACCAAGATGGGTAAGGGGGAGAGTGTGTCTTCTTATCTTACCCGGGTAGCTCAAGTGAAAGATGAGTTGGTTGCAGTTGGGGAGGTCATATCAGATTCATATTTGGTGAGGATAGCCTTGAAAGGATTCACCAAGGAATGGGATGTCTTCATGAAGTATGTGGTGGGTCATGAGCATCTTCCAGATTGGAGTAGACCGTGGGATGATTTCACTTAGGAGGAGATTTAGGAAGGATATCATAGTAGAGGACAAAATATAGATGGAGTTGATGAAGATGTTTCTCTTGCTGCAAAGGGAAAGGTGAAGAAGAAAGGAAATTTTGGGAGGGACTTGAGTAAAGTCAGATGTTACTATTGTAACCAGTTGGGGCACCTTGCTTCTCAGTGTCCTGAGAGGAAGAAGAAGAAGAAGGAACATGAGGGGCCTGATACAGCTGCTACAACAACTATGGAGGACTATTTATCCATGTTTGATAAGGATTTTTATTTGGTCACTCTAGTATCCAATGCTGGTAGTGGAAGATTTGGGGGTGATAACAGATGGATTGTTGACAATGGAGCCTCTTGTCACATGATGAGAATCTGGCGATTATTCCTTATTATCACAGAGATAGGTCCTGACCGGATGGTGGAGAGTGAAGGAGGTATGGCATGAGCTGTATGTGGAGTTGGGAGGGTTATATTTCGACTCGCGTATGGGGGACTCCTAGAGGTTGATGGATTTCTCTTTATTCTAGTTTTGAGGGTTAACTTGCTCTTAGTCTCAGCCTTGGAAGATACTGGATATTGTACATTGTTTAAGAGGGGACATGGATTTATTTATAGGGAGGGAGTGGACCCGGTTGAACCACAACTGATTGGTGATCAGGTGGACAGGTTGTAAATATTGTGAGGACAACCTTCTGGTTATGATTCAACATCGGATGAGGAGTCCCGAGACTGTGGTGGGCCCAAGGATTTAGTCTTGAATTTCTAGAAGAGAGGGAGTCTCTTCTGAGCACTGACAGAAGGCTCAACTAGTGTGATCGAACCGATGCTCAGGGTGGAGTGGATTCTCCTAGTAGCTCAGGGTTCAGGGTAGATGTCAAGAGGAGGTCTTATGGTTGAAGTTCTGTGGAAGTATTGAGGTTGGCTCCAGGTTCAGAGGGAGATCCAACTGCGAGCAATGTGATGTGAGCATATGATGGTGATGACAGTGAGTACATCCCTCACTAAGAGGGAGTGTTAGATTTATAGCTCGGGAGGTACTCCAAATGTTTTTCTTGTATGCATAAGTAGCCTTATATTTAAACTACGAGGCACTTGAATTTGTAAATGGTTTTTATAACGTTGTAATAAAGTGGTTCTTTTATTAAAGTGGCTTTTTAATGAAGCACACCTTCTAATATTAAAGTGACTTTATTTCATAAAGTGCACTTATGTTCTAAAGTGAAATTGTACTTTAATATTTTAAGTGATTTATTTTGGAGGGAATGAATCATGTCCCTTGATCATGTAAAGGCAAGATAAGATCTTGGCCTTTGGATTTAGGGATGGGGAAGGTGAAAAGAAACTTGGAAGGTGAAAGGTCATTTTTGAATTATAAGAGAATGCATTGGGTAGTGTGCAAGACACAAGAGAAGAAGAGATTGAGAGATTTTCCAAAGAGATTTGAGGAGAAGAGGAAAGGGAAGTAAGCTGGGTGCATTTCCCAAGAGAACTTGAGCATAGTTCCCAAGGAAATTTTCTATTTAGAAGTGGCTGAAATTTATTTCTATTAGGGAGGCCGTACTGTACAAATCCGTACAGTCCATACAACAAGGAAGAGGGCATGTTTTCCAAGGAATATTTTGGGTAAGGAAATCGAGGCTGTTTGGAGTGTTTCTTGCTGTAGAAGGGGCCGTATAGTTATGTCCGTACATATACTATTTGGCACATTTTTTGAGGTGCTGTCCAACAAAGGAGGGTCGTACAATAATACATATTTGGCACGATTTTTTAGGCATAAATTTGTGCGACTGTTGGGTGCTATAAGTGGTTTTATCTTGGATGGAAATTGTAATGTTGCTGCTGATATACTTTCCCGAAGATAATAAAATCTCTCTCTCTCTCTCTTTGGGTTTCCACACATTGGGGTTTTCCTTGGCTAGTTGCCTAAATTTCTGAGTATTACATGGATGCGTGATCATTGTTCATTGGGTTTATTCGGCTACAAAAGTGCTTGGCAATGTGTATTTCTGCTCATAATATTTTTTGAATATGAGTTTATACATTTCAGAGTTCATAGATGACAATTATATCTAGGTTTCTAAGTGTATGAAAAAATTTGTGCATGTTGATTTTGTCATTAAATTTATATAGGAGGGATGATATAGGTGGACATTGATGGCCACCCACCTCTTCCACTAACTCAACATGATTCTTCATCTTGATGGTTTTTTCTTGACAAAAGTTTAGGTCTTAAACTTCTAGGAATGTTTTGAGGCCTTAAGTGGATTTTTTTGGCCATTCAAGGGACAAGGGTGGCCATGGATTATCCTATATTTCCAAACATGTAATTCCCATTTATATCTTTCCAACGAGCTACTGTGTGCCCCAAATGGAGATTGTATGCAAAAGTTGTGTGCCTGGGAAGTTAACATATCAACTAACCACCTCGAGGCCCATAAAATTTTTGGTGCTTCGCCTCCTAGTGTTATGATTTTAGACCGTTAGGTTTCTTTATTTATGTTAAAAATCCATTCTTTCAACCTCTTGTAACATATTTTTGTCAATGAGCGTAGCCAACATATCTCTCTTTCTCTTTAGAGATAAGCTACCACCATTCTATCCAATTTGTGTTCTGTAGTATTCCGCTCTTTTATTCATTAATAGAAGTCTAGTTTCACTGAGATCTATACTATATTTTTTGTGTGTTTCATTTCATTCCATATACAATATGGATCATTAAGAGGATATAGAGACATGCTCCTTAACAATTCCATGGGAGGATAAATAAAGAAGCATTGAACCTACACCATCCTTAATATTGGATATGAGTTATAACTTGAAGAGGGAGAGAAGTCATTGTGATGAGTTAAACCTAAATATGTCCAATCCTACCTCCCAACCTACCTAATGAAAGTCACAGATAATCCTAATTACATGGCATCCAACATTCCTCCAAGAAGGTGCCTCTTAGTTATGGTGTCATTTTGATAGAGTATACTAGAAATATAAGCATATTGTTTACACAACATTGCCATGTTGTATCAACCATGAGGAAAGTTCTTGTAAATAATGGACATCAATTTTTTTGATGCCATTGATTGCATCCAGAGAGTGATAATATCAATGAGATTTCCACCTACAACCTAGAAGTTCATCATCAAAATTGTTTCATAATTAATGACAACTTTGCATAGATAACAACAACCCGAGGGGAATGTTTAAAGATCCATAAATTCCCCTAAAATCTGGCATGAGAACACCAAATCCATGCAAACAACACCTTAAAATTTCCAATATTTTATGTTATTTTACAAAGGGAACTACTATTTTACTATCAAAATTTTGAATGTATATAAAAAAGGTTAGACAAAGAATGAATGTGGATTAAAAAATTGTGTGTTTTCTTAGTAAAGAAAAAATTAATCAAAATCAAATATTTATTTTATGTAAGTTACATGAAATTCAACATACCTCCTCCCTTTAATTTAATCAAAATTGAAATTTACATTTTATGCAAATTACACAAAATTCAACATGCCTCTCCCCATTAAAATTTAATCAAAATTGAAATTTACATTTACATTTACATTTTATGCAAGTTGCACAAAATTCAACATAGCTCTCCATTTAATTTAATCAAAATTGCAATTTACGTTTTATGCAAATTACACAAAAATCAACATACCTCCCCCCATTAAAAATTAATTATTAAAATAGGAAAAAAATACAAAAGATACAAATACTAAAAAATGGAAAATTTGCTTTCATAATGGTCACTCAAATCATGGCACAAGTGGTCATCAAGAAAGTGACGTTGTTGTTGTTATTATTATTATTATAAAATTTCATAATCTTTTTATCATTCTTTTTAATATCTAAAACACTTTTAAAAATGGTTATTTATTTATTTAAAACTTTTAAAATATTATATTGAGATAAGAAAATTAAAAACATCTAGCTAATATTTGAATTTTTTTTGAAACATAAACGAATTTAAACAAAAAAATAAAAATAAAAATAAAAATATGTAGATGTGACATGCACTTCTTACACAACCTTTATTGCTCAAAGGACATAATGGAAACATCAATAGAATTTGAATGAATGTATATGGCAATTTATAGAGCATGAATTTTTCCATCCACTAAGTAATGGCCAATGTCCTAAGAGATTATTACAATGTAGTATGTCAGGCCAACTATGGATAGAGGAAATAAGTAACTCCACAGATGATTTATTTCATTAACTCACATCATGCATATATACAAGGGGAAGTGACCTTTGGTTTCATCTTCCAATAGGTTCGAATGACTCTTTCTATTCACCTATGACTCTTCATATTTACCCTAACTTAATATTTACAAGGATATTTACAAAGTACCTCAATCCCTAAGGATTATGTATTTAACATTCCCCCCCTTAATCTGAAGGGGTGTTTGTGGGTCCAAGTATCATTCTGAACTTTTCATTTTTTCCTCTTCCAAGCACTTCGACGAAGGAGTTCACAATTTTCTCATTGTGGAACAATGTCTCAAGTGAATAGTCTTTGCCTCTACATGATATCGAATCAAATGGCACTTTGTGTTGATGTGCTTGGTTCAATCATGGAATCTGGGATTCTTGGCCAACTTTATTGTAAAAGTATTTTCAACCAGAAGAGGAGTAGAATTCACATGTTTCTCCTACAAATATTCAAGTATTTTTTTGAGTCGCACAATTTTCTTTGTTGCTAATGCAACTACCACATATTCTGCCTTTGCTGTGGAATCTACTGGAACTAATTATTTGTGTGATATCCATGAGATAGTTTCTAATCAAAGACTCATGAGATAACATAAAGTTGAAATTCCATTTTATTTGTCCCCATCAAATTTTGAATTAGAATATCCAATCAGGTTGAAGTCATCCACATTAGAATATTTGAGTCCAAAGTCTTGAGTCCCCTTCAAGTATTTTAGAACTCTTTTTGCAGCAGAGCAATGTCCTTCACAAGGTTTTTGCATGAACTTGGAAAGAATCCCAATGGAGAATGAAATATATGGTCTAGTGGTGGTAAGGTAGATAATACTTCCCACAAGTTGTCTATACTTGGTAGCATCCTCAAATTCATTCCCTTATTTTCATGCGAGCTTCAATTTCAGTTCCATTGGAGTAGAGAGAGGGTTACACTCAACCATGCTAAACTTGTTCAACATTTATCTAATATAATTCTTTTGGGAGATGAATATGTAGTTTATATTTTGAGTCACTTCAATGCCCAAGTAGTAGTGAAGATGTCTCAAATATTTCATCTCAAAGCCTTTCTTCAATTCTTTGTTTATGGATGTAATATATCTTTCATTGTTCCTTGTTATCAACAAATCATCTACATACACTACAAGATATACAACAAATTTTCCAAATTTCTTGACAAAAAAAGTTGCATCATCAAGATTAAAGTGCTTGGAATTTAATTTCAAGAGATGCTCAGTTAGCTTTTCATACTAGGCTTGTGGTGCTTATTTCAGACCATATAAGTATTTGATGAACTTGCATACTTTCTTTTCTTGTCCCTTCACAACAAAACCTTCTGGTTGAGACATGAAGACATTTTATTTCAAGTCTATATTCAAGAAAACAATATTCACATTTATTTGATGAACTTTCTATCCATTCTGTGCCGCTAAGGAAAACATAGTACAAATGGTAGCCCATTTTTTTATGGAGGAAAAGTCTCCTCATAATCAATTCCTTCTTTCTATTCAAATCCTTTTTCCATGAACATCACTACTTGCTTGTCAAGTGAGACATCTAATTTGTAGATTTCCTTGAAGACCTACTTGTAGGAAATTGGTTTGGTTCTTAATGGAGGGTCCACCAACTTCGATGTCCCATTCTTGATGAGAGCATCATACTCCTTCTACATGGATTTTTTCCACTGATCATGAGAAGTAACTTATTTAAAGGATGTTGGTTCAAATTTAGTAGATAAATTTAATTCATAATCATATGAAACATCCATATCATCTACATCACTTGAATTTGAATTATCTACATCACCTCCATTTTGTCTTGTAGAACTTCCGGTTCCTGTATTTTCAACCTCATTAGGATGAACAATTTCAAGTGTCTTTATGAGCCACTTTGGTGGACCTTTATGAGATGATATAGGTTACTCTAGTGATGGATATGGTGCCATGTTACCGTCTAATCCACACCTCGGTTCACATGGAAGAAATATTCAATCCATTGGGTGTGGCCTTAGGGGAAAGTCTCGAGTTGGGTAGCTGTAACCTGACACTCGATTTATCCATCTAGGCTAACTCCTAGCGAACCCAAGGGGGTAGTCACTAATTAAATAATATAAATCCAATTAAAGATAAGTACAAAATAAATCTAGGATTTAAATGAAATGAAAAACAAATACAACTAATTTAGCAACATATAATGACACAATAAAATAATTGCTTATGCAAAAGATATTGAGACGATAAAGTACTTCAACACTAATGATAAAGCTTGAAATAAAATGATATTACTTGAAAGTAAATGTTGATAATAAAAATGGAGGTATTATAGATGAGTGCCGATGTATGTTTTGGTACGAAATGTATTGCAATGCTCTTGGTAAGTTTTATTAATTAAGGGTGATTGGTTGAATTAGTGGGTTAATTCAATGAGATGGACCGATAATGCAAGTCCACTCACATGTGTAAGAGTTTGTAAGTGTGAAAATAAATATATAATAATATGAATTTCCTTTAAATAATATCCCTCAAATGGGTACAAGAAAGATCACAAGGACTTCCAACAGGGAGAGAGCGAATCCTAAAGTATCCCCTTGAATTCACAAGTCGATCTGCTATTATTGATCCCGTTTCGAGCAATAGTTGTTGAAGGTTTTCCCTAGTTAAAATTACTCCACACGAATTAAATCCCTCTCTCGTTCATGCCAAGATCCAACAAGCTGGCGAGGCTGAGAGCATATCAAGGAAATGCCGAGGAAGGCTCGTTACTTTGCAAAATGAAACACTGAAATGAAACTAAGCTAACTAATCTAAGAAAAGTAAATTTTTGGTGGTGCTTGGGTTTGTTTTAAGTTTATTTTAACTTGTTAAAATAGAAAATGGACACATTAAAAAGACACAATTCAAAAAAGGAGACAATGCCCCTGGGGGTGGGGGGATGAGAGGTCTAGTGGGTTGTCCCACTGTTGCTTTGAGTTACAATATTTATGAAGAATGTTTGATGGCCTTTTATATCTCAAAGACAAACAAACTTACAAAAAATTAATGGATAATTATATTAGAGGGAAGGTTAGGTGCCTTGGGTGGTCCAAGATACTCTAGATCCACACAATTTCAACAGTAATTCCTCTTATCTGTTCGTTAAACCTGCAAAAAAAAAAATATAAAGTGGAGAAATGTTGCCCAAAATTGTTTTAGAAGTTCCTTCATTTTGTTTTAGTTCTAAGCCAAAAAACACCAAATGAAAGCTATGCAAAAGTTAGTGAAAAATAACCAAGAAAGCAAGCAAAAACTATCTTTCTTTGTGTCTTCTATTTTTTGTTCTGGACAAAAAACAAGAAGGCACTAAGATTTCCAAATATGAGATTTGAAGCTCTAAAAATGAATCAATATTTTTCCCTTGAAATGTCACTATAAAATGCTTGCTATAAGACAAAACTTCTTATGCTATATCTACTTTGTATGATGAAAACTTTAAAGTGCAATCTAGATTTAGCATGCATGCAAAAGTATAATATAATTTTAATTTACAATTAAAATGAATATCTATATTATGCATGAAAAGGACAATAACCAAGAAATATTTGTATTTTTATGAAGGAGAGAGAGAAGCTTGGAGTTTGGGACCCTTGGGCTATGGAGTCTTCCAGTAGAATGTTGAAGGACCATGTCTCACGAGGCTTGGAGCATGTATAAATTACAAGCTAGTTCGGCTACGTCTCCTATTGGACATGGTGTTATGTTGTCATTGATGTCAACAAGGGTTAATATGGGTTTATCATCCAGACAAGTACCCTGCTATACTAGTTGCAAGAGAGCCTTGGAAAAACATTAACTATGATGAAACAAATGGAGTAATGAATAGACATAGAAGATGGTTTTTTGATTATGAGACATACAAGGATGAATTTGTCCCATAGAAAAAAAAGATCAAAATCCGGTGCTAAAACACAATACAGTAATTATATATGAACAAAGATCAAAAGGAACATGTTCCAAATCTTCCCGATATTCTATTCTCCATTTATTATAATGATCGATGCTCTGATCATTATAAATGTGAAAGTTGCAGGAATTGATAGTAAATAATGAAGAACAATGTTGATCGTTGGATCAAAACAAGAGCACAAACGGATGGAGGAATCGTTAGTGAATGGCGAAGAACGAGGTTGATTTATCGACAATCGTTGGATCAAAATGAAACCAAAATCCGACGACTCAGATCTTTTTTTGTGAGTCCGCGATGCACCCCAAAAAAATGGCTAAGTATCATATTTTATCGGTTGGACTCAAATAAAGAATCACTTAAAAAGTTTCTAATTATGGTTCATTATGGAGGTAACGAAATTTGGGCGTGCATTTTGATGACATCTGAGAAGACATATGAGTCCGTGAGTCCACGAACCTGAGAAGAATCACTTAATTTTTTTCAAAGTATAGGTTATGTTGGGCTCATATTTTGATTGTTTTATTGCGATGGTTGAATCCTTTTTGCACCGATATTATATATGCTATTAACCATTTTGAAGGAGTTTTCAAAGGATTTTATATCGATTCATCATGGATTTATATCAGGTATGTGTAATCAATGTTTTACAATGATTTTGAGCTAAATTCAGTCAGTTTGATGTTTATAAGGATTAAATGCATGATTTGCATGTAACAGGAAAAATTCGCAGTCCGATCCTCCATCCAGTACGTCTTCCAACACTTCATCCAACACCCCATATTCTACGCGATTCGACACTCCATCCGACACACGATCCATCACTCAGAGCGCAAAGGAGTTGGCGGTTGGTACATTGGTGGCCCATGGTGGAAGAATCGACGATCTGGGTTTTGTGCCCCCTCATGGCCTTTAGCTACAGAGCTCATTACACTTCATATTGGGCAGTTATGCTGATCACTGAGTGGCTCAGGGATTTTCTAGAAGCCAAAGCTGTTAGAAGCACATTTAATGGATTTTACATTTTTAGAGGAGGTTGACCCTTCTAGTGGTCGACCTCTCGAGCTGTAATTAGTGGTCGACCTCTTGAGCTGTAATTTACCTATAAATACCAGTAGCAGTGGCAAGACCATAGGCATAATTTTTAAGAAGAAGTTTCAGCGTGTAATTCAAACATTTCTTTGCAAACTTGTATTCCATAATGCATTTTTAATTAATGATAGAGTCTCGTTGAGTTAAGACTACGTTTTGTTGTTGAAGAGTAGCCACGACCTGCTGGGGGGCCCACTAGTGGTCTATGTGACTGTATAGATAGATATATCGTGTGTTTCATTTGCTTAGTTAGAATTTACAATGTTTCTTTGTTGTATGTATCTTTTAGTTTTAATTACTGTGCATGTTGATTGTAATTTAATTGTCTAATTCATCTTTCTTTAAATTGCAGATTGCTTATAGGAGCTGGTTATTTTTCATGCTGTGTTTCTTATTTCTTAGCAATTGTCCTGCAGGCTACTAACTTAGATGATGTATTCAAGTTTTAAATTGTTTTCTGCAAATTAAAAAAAGTATTATTTAGACATAGGATTAGTGTAGACATAATTTTAATTTAGGATTGTTTGCAAGCTTCGATGGATTAATAGTTGCAAGTTTTATTAGTTGTAATCAAGCTAGATTTAATTATCAGTTCAATTATGTTTTCATAGATCTATTTGGTACATTAATCTTGTTTTAGTATGATAGGATAGAAATAGATTTTGGGGTTATGTTTCTAAAAGCATTCTAGTTTGAAATCCGAGTTTTAATGATAGGTTAGTTCAGTTTAGATTATAAAATCTCAATTATAGATTTGAATTGCAATTTTAATTAGAAGATTGAATTTGAATTAAGGTTTTTAATCATAAGTTTATAAGTTTGTAAATTTTCTTGAGTTAGCATAAGAGTGTGCTTGAATTAGTATAAGAGTGTTTTTAATCATTGATGATTGATGCATGAAGTTTAGAGATCACATGGATTTCCAAGATACTTAATGTTGCTTCTATGATGGCAAAGCTTTCGTTAGATTGCTTGATTCACACTTTCCATTTTTTTGTAGAAGTCAACATTGAATTAATCCCTCTTGAACTGTCACTAATAGTCAGATGCCATCGTGTCGTGATGTTATTCAACATCGAATACATAATCATCATCTTTGAATTCTCTTTTCTTTTTATTGCAAATTAAGAATAGATTTGATTAATTAGAATCTGAACACAGTCATGATGCTTTTTGATTAATTAGGTTAAGATTTCTCCTTTGCAAAATATAAATGATTATGAGTTTTTTTTAAGAATAGAATTTACTTGTTGAAATAGTCTTGATAGGTTAGTTGTTTGTTTGCTTATTTTCTTATAAAATATCAAAAGTAATTTACTTGCTGTTGCTCATTAGGTTGAATATATTAACTTGTTTAAAGTAGGTTATGGTTTTCTTCTTTAGAAATAATTCATCAATCCATTGTTTGAAGCTGCTTAGGGTAAATAGTTCAAGCTCATTAATAGGATTTTGTAATTGATAAAAATGAAAGAGTCATTTCTTAAGTAGATTGATCCTTAGATAGATTATCCCGTTAGTTAGACAATACTTCCATTAGATTTTCTTCCTTGGCTTATATAATGCCACAACTGTAAGTTTACTTAGCCCGGGTTGACAATTTAATTGAGGGATTTAGTGCATATAAAATACCCATCATTTTTGACGCCATTTCCGAGGAGTTGTCTTAAGGTAGGAAATAGTTAGGGAGTAGATCATTTCTGAACCTTAGAATTAGTTTGGTGGTGGTGGAACTTTAAGACGAGAGGTAAGAACCTGCGCATCTATTATAGCAGGTTCCCCCAAACCCAATGGTAGTTTTTCTTTTTATTTTCTTTCATGAAAAAACCTAGGGACCCAAAGGGCAGATACATTAAAACCAAACCAAACCTTTCGACCAAGGTTCCTTCTAACCTTTTTGGAGGAAGGAACACTCCACCCGTAAACTCTGTAGACCAATACCAGAAAGTAGGTGTTAGCTCAACCCAAAGAGCTAAAGCAGTCTCTGAAGAAACCAAAACATGGAGAACTATCGAGCAGATAATTGAAGCGTCAATAGTAGTGGGACAAGAGACAAGACCACTCGAGCCTTCCATAGAACCAACCAACACAACCTTTGTTTTTTCACCACCATCAGGAGACCCTAACTTTGTAGACATCATTGACCCTGAACAGGTGAATACTTTGTTTGGTAGTTCAACCAATATAATTGTTTCCCAAGTCGAAACAGAAACTTTGGCACCAATAGTTTCAACCGACTCGAGTAAAATCCCAGAAATCCAAGTAGTAGGAAGACCTTCCCATCAAAGGGATACCTTTCCTAGAAAAGAACCTTGGGATACTTTGTTATCTTCAAGGATAAAAACGTTTAGGTAATCTCTTTTTGGAAACCAAACCAATATGTATGATCAAGAGGATCACAACCATGTAAGACACGAGGAGGGAGAAGAAGTTGGAAAACAAAATGAAACCACCTTTGGGTTTCATCCACTCTCGACACTGCCCACCTTTTATGATAAAATAAATGAATACCTGTATACTTTCCTATTTGAGTTCGACATATTGTGTAGGAGCTACAATTACTTACAAGATGCCCAAAAACTAAAACTTTTTCCTGCCACCCTCAAGGATTCTACACTAAGATGGTTCATGGGGTTGGGAGAGTCCAATATTAGGTCTTGGGAAGGCATGAAAGATATATTTCTTAAGAAACACCAAGACTACTGCAAGTATAAGGATTCTCGTAATGATATTTTCAAAATCCAATAGTTAGAGGATGAGAATCTCGAGGATCATATGGAACAATTTGCTTATATCTCATAGAAATCGAAGTACCATGACCTTCCAGATGATGTAGTTAGGGCTCTTTTCCTTAAAGGAATTTCAGAAGAATACTTAGAGACACTTAACCTGATGGCATCAGGTGACATATCCCATAAACCATTTACCGAAATCTGTGAAATGTGTAGGAATTATGCGAGGAGTAGAGCCAAAACAAGGAAGAGTGTTCATGAGTCTTATAGTAGAAACCTAAAAACAATTAGCTAAGGTGGTATCACAAGGGTAGAGATAGGGAACCTCTTAGAGAACCTCAAAATGGGTATATTAAGTACAATAGGTTCCCATTTGGACACCCTAAAGATTAAAAATAAACACGAGGAGGAAAATGCAACAATGATCATATTTTTCCCAAGATGCAGGAGGAAGCATTCCTCAAGGGAATGTCCATTAGATAATATTTCAGTTTATGGCTTCTACACTGAACACCACTCAACTAAAAATTTCCCATCATTGCCCAGTTTGTTAGCCATCTACATAAGTGGGGATCCCGGGGAGTCCTCTTATGCACCTAGGAGGCCATGGCAGCCTAAGAGTCAACCTACATACCCAGATCTATAGCCTCAGGTTCCACCCTATTATCAACAACCACAACAGTGGAACTCACCGAGTTGGAAAAACAGGTTTACATAGTATCACCATCCTTGGATACAAGGATTGAGAGGAGGGAAAAACCAAGGAAACCCTCAAGCTCCACTTGTACCAATGCCCACTCATCCTTACCCCCAGTTTCCACCAAATATCTCGTAGCTTCTGCCAGGTTTTGTTCCCCCACCTTTACCTCCTATTCCAAAAAAACTGCAACAATACAAGAATGCAATCTCCCCAAGACTAACATTATTACCGACACAACCAGTGGCTAACCCCAATAAAAAAACTACTCAAACTCTTCACAATGTTGATATGCAAGCCTTTCCGACGTATGTTATTTCTCCTATTCCATTGCAGGAGATTCAACTAAGGTCGGGAAAAGTTCTGGACAGGCAGAGGCCTTCAATAGTCATCTGGGAAGAAGAAGAAGAAGAGGAAACCCCCAAAAAACCCACGTATGACACTAAGTGGGAAGATGTTATCATTCCTAAAGACCAGGAAACCAAGCTTCCCCAAAATGAACCTTCACAAATTACAAAGGCCCCTCCTTATCCAAGAAGATTAGTGATTGAGAAACCTACCACTCGATCGGAATTTGACATTTTGAATGAATTGAAGAATATCTGTGTCAAAATTCCCTTGCTACAAGCCATAAAGGACATTCCAATTTATAGTAAGGTGGTCAAATAATTGTGTATTAAGAAGCCATGAAGGAGGCAGAAGGATCCTCCAACAGTATGTTTGATAGGAGAACTCTCCGAGTACATATCAGAGAAGCCTAGGGTAGCAAAATATGGGAACCCAGGGAACCCCATAGTGACCATAACCATTAATAAAGTTCCCATCGGAAACACTCTCACAGACCTAGGGATGAGACATCAATTTTATGAATGTTACTACCTTGGAGGAATTACAGTTAAAACGTCTTCTTAGACCTACCCCAAATATTTTGGAATTAGTGGATAAGAAAAAGGTTATACCTGAAGGAATCTTGGATGATATCATAGTTATATTAGCCTCATGGGAGTACCCAGTAGAATTTTGTGTCATTCATTCAAAGGATCCTACCAAAGGGCATCCCGTTATTTTGGGAAGACCTTGGTGTTGGATTACTGAGAGGGGGGGTGAATCAGTAATAACGTAATTATAATCATTTTTATTCAAATGTTATATCAATGTAGA
>SNQJ01S0042436.1:7724-18025 GCA_010110895.2 Picea sitchensis
TGTATGTATGTATGTATGTATATTCTAAGTCAAGTGGTTGTCCCTCAATTAGTTGGGGTGGGGAGTTTTCTTCTTGCCACAAAGGTTCCAATCTCATCTATGTTGGTGAAAAACATGAGGAAAGGTTCTCTCCTTTATATAGATATATAGATATTGGAAGTCAAGTATCTCAGACCATGATATTGTTGGAATGTGACAACCAATTCACGGTTTTTTTCAACAAGATAATATTATTGGGTTTTCGTTAAAACTAATTAGCAAGAATAGGGGCAGCATTCAATGTATTTTGTTTTATGTAACTGAAGGAGAAATGGCTTAACTATGTAGCCCGTAGAGGAAAATATTGAGATGGGGGTTCAATCCCTCTCTGGGGTTGCCTCGTTGCCAAGCTATGGTTGTAATTTCTTGGTTTTTGCTAATAGATTGATTATGCCATTGTCCCGTGGATGTTTCCCTCTCAAGGTTAGAGGGTTTTACCATGTAATCTTTGTGTTCTCTTGTATGACTATTTTTTCTATGGATAATTGTTTCTATTCTATTGTTGTATGTGGGCTTCCGCTGCCAAACAATTGGTATAAGAGCATCAAGGATGTAGATATGGGGTATCAAATCCCACGTGGAGGTTTTAGAGATTCGGTAAGTGGCAGAGGTCGTTGAACTTGCGCTATGTTCTCGAGTTGGAGATTGTGGTGGATTTTTTGAATTATGATTTGGCCTCGAGGTGTTAGGCTCTGGGAACACCAATATTTGTGGCAGGTTTTTATGCATATTCGAAGGTTGAGCGTAGGACCAAGGCCAAAATCTAGTAATCAATGTGCGTAGGAGGCCAAGCGAGGTGGCGATATTGCATCACAACTCCACCATGAGAGATCTCATGCTATTATCATACTGGTACCCGTTAAAGGGTAGTTGCAGAAATGTATAAAAGGAGAATTCACATAGATCATGGTGAGGATGTGATCATGCTGGTCTACATCACTGTGGCCAAGAGGTCTATAGTTGTGAGACCCCAACTTGAGACTGCTTGGTGATTGCACACGAAGGCGCTAGGGCCTTGGACTGTTGTGAGGAAGGATCCTGATGAAAGAAGAGATGTCGTCATTCTCAGTGCCGCCAGTTTGTTGGAATCACGTTTCTGTTGATATCTCGCATCTCTGATTGCAAGCGGTGGACGATGCTCATAGTGGAAGACTACCATCATGAAATGTTTGAGGACGAGGCTAGTGGCACTAGGTCCATGAAGATAATGGCTTTGGCATGTGGTTGTTGAAGAGATATGAATGATTGCATTCAGAGCCTTCGGGGCTAAAGAGAAATATCCCTTGTGATCGGGTTCATCGTCAATGCCAGGAGTCAGCAAAGATTTGTCCATGGAGGAAGTCATGGAAGGTAAGAGGTCAGGGGGTACCAAGGATTCGAGCCTTGGTTCGTGGGGAGGTTGCAAAGGAAAACAATTTTCCAAGAATGCAATGTTGATGGGTTGAAGTTTGCATTAGAGAGGGAATTGTGACCAAGAGGCAACGAGTAGATTTCCATGGATCACTGATGCACTGGATCAACCCTCCAACATTCATGTTAATAGATCTGTTGAGTTTTGAAGAAGAGCAGTGGCTGAGGTAGCTAGATTTCTTGTTTGTTTGGTGACAACGAGTCTTCAGGTGCCAGTTCGAGCAGTGGTGTGGGCTACAGAGAATCCAGGATTGGTTACCCTTGTTCGGGCTATCCTAGAGTTGGTCGTGGACACAACAATGTTGGGAATGGAGAAGTATTGGATCCTGCACATAGCCAGAGTAGCGGTGTAGCAGAGAGCACTAGTTTGGTGTGTTGGCATCATGGACGTCGATGATGCGGTTGGTTGGTGGTGCCAAAGAGGACAGTTAAAAAGAAATTGCATATTCGCTAGCCCAGGCAGCAGAGAATGTAGAGGTGAAGCTAGAGTCTGCGGGATTTGCTAATAAACATGATTGATATGAATTCTTCAGGTTACATAAATAAGACATGCATGCATGGCAAAGGAAGATCATTGTTAAGGAAAAACGTTGATCAGAAACCATGATGAGTTGTGCATGAGTCTGTGCAGCTGCAAATGAGCAATCCCCCACATGTCCTACAAAGGTGGATCTGGTTTTTCTACGCATGAGTAGAAGCATTGCGGATCTACACAAATACATGCATATTGTCGATCAAGAGATTGGAGGCTTGGATTTTGATGGAATGGATCTGGGGCAGAGTACTCAAATGAGGGGCAAAGACGTAATGAGTGGTTGTGGTGCAGAGAACGGGCTGATATCTATTGATTTCCAAGGGATAAGGCATTGTGGAATATTGACATATGTATTGTCAATAATAAGAGCCTTGATATTGCGCACGAAAGGATTGGAAGGAGGCTATCAGTTTAATAGTGTTGTTGTGAATCCCATGAGAAGGAGGGTCGATAAGACCATGTGTGAAGATCCATGAAGGATTGTACTGGAGGCTAGCATGTTGAGATAACTGCATCGAGAGCCATTGTTGTTTTGTGTACAATGCAAAATCCAAGTCACAAAGGCAGAGTAGACCACCAAAGCATGTGAGAAGGAGACTGCGGGGCGAGTCCAAAAGGAAGTCATGTGAGGAGTGAAAACACTACCAACTGGATCTATTAAGCCTGAGAGAAGTGTTGGCATCCATGGAGGTTGTTGTGAAGATGATGGCATAGAAGAGGACGAAATCGCCAAGGGAGATTCAACCTATTAGAAGGAAGAAAACCCTCGAGACGAGCAGATCAAGACACCTTTCTAAATCACGCATTGAGGATATGACTGTATCCATCATCGCTCGTGGATATCTGTTCATGGTAGATCCTATGTGGAATTCACATGGAAGACAGATAAGGAATGGACAATAAGGCGGTTGAGATGAAACCGAAGGAGGTGTGGCGTGAGGTGAGAGGCATGAGCGTAGAATGCATTCACTTGTGTAACCAAGGGAGCTGCAAAAATTAGTTGTGTGAGAGAGGATAGCCGCTATTGCAATGTACACACCCCAGGAAATGAAGTTGGACCGATCTGGTAAAGGCAACTGATTTGATGTGTTTCTTGTGCGGGGATGCATAAGGGAGAGCCATCGAGAGAGATCGTTGTATTAAAGAGTTCGTGAATACCTGATAAAAGTCAAGATTGAGGTGGAATTCATGGAGGGTCATTGTGAAACAAGATCACTCTAGCGTTAACATGATATTAAGGGTTGCGTTGTGAGCTTGGTCAAGGGTTGAAAAGAGGCATACTAGTTAGATCATGTTGGATATCGTTGTGTGAATACATGTGGTTGGGACCAAACACCCAAGAGGCAAGTTTTTGGAGCATATGATGCCAAAAAGGTTTGGATAAATTATCTTGACATATATATGCGGGTTGTTTTAGGAAAAATCCTAAGTATGATATATGTTATAGTTTTTTAAATTACATTTGGCATTGGGTTAAAACTTTAGCATAGGTTGGCATTGTATGGTAATCTTTTGATGGCGAGGGGGTGTTTTATTTTTCCACACTTACTTCATGACAAGTTTATCTTGTGTTACTATGTTTTCAAGAGGTGAAGGCTCAAGGTGTAACAATGGTAATGTTAACATATGAACATTTATTTTGATAGAGTTGTAATGTAAACTTATTGCATGTAATTGGGCATATGGCTATAAGAACTTGTTATGCATGCGTACCCTTATTTTTCAACCAGTTAAGTCTAGACATAGACTTAGGTGATAGGGGTGGGTTATGGGTCATGTTAGATGCCCGTTATTTTATGTCCCTGTAATAGCATGTAATGAAGCATGCTTAAATGCTAGTTGTAACTCTGTTATTAAGTGGCCGGAAGGTGAGAAATGAACACTTACATGGTCAGATTGGCTAGTTTTGGTCAAAGAAATGTTCATGTTAAGGTGGAGCTATGGGAATTCATGTTGGCTTGGCTGGTTTTGGTCAAGGAAATATTCATGATAAGGTGGAGCTATGGGACTCCATTGAAAGTTGTGAGATGGTGTCAATCTCACTTGGTTGGCTTCGTCTGTTTATGGCGAAGGTCTCGAACAAGGTGTTTGAGGTGGAACACTAAAGGTGCTCAGGATCGCGATATAAGAGTTTTTTGCAAAGCTCAAGTAATTCTTTGTATGGCCTAATGGTACCTAAGCAGTTAGTACAAGTTGATTCCTTCATGGTGAGCCGAGATTTACAATAAGTGGGAATAACAATGGTATTCACTATCTTGGTGTTTAAGTGGTTGATGATATGCTTGTAGAAAGAACAAACATGCTTATGATCAACGGGTTGGCTCAGTTGTCTTGGGCGTTCGAGATGAAGGATCTGGGAGCAGCAAAACAATATTGAGCATGGAATACACAGAGACGGTACTAAAGGTGAGTTTTGGTTATCACAATGTGAGTGCATGGAAAAGACACTCAGAAATTCGGTATGAATTTAACGTGAAACCAATAGAATCTTTATTCAGGTTTATGTCCAAGTGATGAACAAGAAGGAATAAAGGTCTCCTGTATAGTATGCTACAAGAAAGTATATGTTTAAGATGATAAGATAAGATTAGATATTTCACTTGCAGGGAGTTGTCATGGGTCACATGGCAAATCCAGGTAAAGTAGTGAAATGGGTGCTTCGGTTTTTGAAAGCACCGGTACCACCTATCCTTAGCTTGCAAGAAGGTGATGAATGGAAAATGGCATGACAACAGGTTAATTTTTGTCAAGGTGGAGATTCTTGGAATGTGACAACCAATTCATGGTTGTTTTCAACAAGATAGTATTCTTGGGTTTTAGTTAAAACTAATTAGCAAGAATTGGGGCAGCATTCAATGTATTCAGTTTTATGTAACTGAAGGAGAAATGGCTTAAATATGTAGCCCGTAGAGGAAAATATTGAGATGGGGCTTCAAGCCCTCTCTGGGGCTGCCTGGTTGCCAAACTATGGTTGTAATTTCTTGGTTTCTGCTAATAGATTGATTCTGCCATTGTCCCATGGATGTTTCCCTCTTGAGGTTAGAGGGCTTTACCACGTAATCTTTGTGCTCTCTTGTATGACTGTTTCTTCTATGCATGATTGTTTCTGTTGTATTGTTGTCTGTGGGCTTCCTTTGCCCAACAAATATGTCCAAAGTTTGACGGATCTTGATTAAAACATTTTAACTTTGTGTTTCTGAATTTTGTTTTTAATTTGAGGGAGATGTGTAATCCATGATAATAAGAATGAAGATGAGGATGGTGATAACAATAATAATAGCCACAACAATAACAATGTTGACAATGATGATGATGCTATTCCATGAAACTTTAAGAAAAATGATAAAAAAATAATTGAATTTTTTTTTCAAAGTTTATGTTTTTACATATTGGATTTTTTTTTTTTCATAATTTTAATGAGCCAATAGGATAGAAAATGTATAATTTTATAACTATTATAAAATAAAAATATAGTATAGAAATTACAAAAAATAAATCAATTAAATCTTGATTAACTAACTATATATAAATTTTACAAATAAATGAATATATAATAATGTGTCCATCCAATTTAGTTTGAGTGGTTAAAAAGAATGATGATATTCTCTACAATTACTTTCAATTTCTACAAATAACAAGTTAAACTTATAATAAATATAATGCAGTAATAAAACCTAAAACTTTTCCAATCTTTATAAAAGTAAAACTATCTTTAAAACACTTAATTGTTTTGATCTCTTTAAAAAAAATTCAAAATATTATACAATTTTTTCCATAATCAAACCATTTACACATTCCTTATATAAACATCTGCTGAATCCATCCCTGCATAAATTGTAAAAAATAATTTATATTGATAAAAAGCCCATCGTATATTACTTTTAAATAAAGTATATGATTAAATATATAATTATAACTCTATTGTTTTAAATTTATTTTTTTAAATAATTGAAATTATAATACATTAAAAAAGCATTATATATTAGATTTCTTAGTAAAAAACTAAGTCAAAACTTGGTCGAAGCATTATATATATTACCTCCATGAATCGTACATATAAAACGTTATCAACTCTAATATTCAAAAAGGGTTTTTGTGGGCCGTCGAGGACACGTGGGCTTGTAAAATAATTGAATGTTCAGGGTGTGCGCATGCACATGCAGTGTACTGCTAGGCTATGGAAGAGCCAAACAGAACAGAAGGTTACGTAACATGAAGCAGCTGGATCCATACGTTCCTGCCCGCCACCATGTGCACAACTCCAGCCATGTCTAATCTGTTATTTGTTGCGCTGGCTGCATCCATCGTGATAGGAATTATGAATGCAGGTCACCCGTTCCTATCTATCAGCCTCGTACCTGATCAGATCCTCTTCTAATATTATAAGTGCACGAGAATTAAAGGCGCTGCATACATATGGAGGTGCATATTCCGTTGGATCATTTCACAGAATCAATGTACCACCTCGCCATCTTCTGCCATTTCATGTTATTTTGCGCTGCCCAGCATTATAAAAGCCCTCGTCCTGTGTGTCAGTGGGTTGTTTCGCTAATCGCTCGGCCATCATATCTCCCGGTTATTACAACGGGTTTTTCCCAAATTCAATCAAAATCTAGTTAGAATTTTCAGTGCGGTGTAGAATGACGATCTTGGATTAATTTTGGGACTTTGGATTTACCCAAATATTCAGAAATTAATAAAATTTGAGATGGGGAAATTTTTGCAGAATGGTAGTGTCACCTGAGTGGCATATTCTGGTAGTGTATCCTTCCATTAAAATAAAAAAAATTTGATGGTGCATTGACAAATATGATGTTTGGGTTGGTCTAATATTGCTTTTGACTGCAACCAAATGGATCATTCTTATTCCTCATCAAACTTAGGGACACTAGTTTAAGTCTAGAATTCAGTTCCAATCACTTTCTTTCAAAACAAGACATGATAAATAGGGTGGAGCTTAGAGTGACTAGGAAACACTAACTGGTAAGCCATGATCCCCATTTTTTTGATAACTTTATAAGGACCATAAAACTTGGGGGTGATTTTATGACAGTTTCCAACTTCAAGTGAATTTTTTTTATAAGGTTGTCCAAAAAGAAACACATGGTCCCCTTTTTCAAGTTGATGTTCTTGATTACCATGATATGCTTGTAATTCTCACAATGAATGAGAAAATTTGTATTTGATTATTATTTTTCATTATGGTATTTTGTTGTTTTTGTTTGATATTACTATTTTTATCTAAGTTTATTGTTTTTCACTTTTGTCTTGTAGTGATATTAGTTTTTATAAAACAATGGTTATGTTGTGATGTTATACTATTTGTTTATTTTATGTTTTCAAGTTGTAGTGATACACTAATAATTATTTAAATTAGCACAAGATGTAATTTTTCATAGAAAATTGGTTATCTCCAAAGTGTTGTCATTCCAGCATCACTTTCTATTACAACTCATTCTCATTTTGGTACTTGGTCATGTGATTCTTTCAATATAGCTACACTTTTTCCACTTAACCATTCTTTCAACCTAGGTACCTTTTCTAAAAGATCGTAGATATCACATTCACATGCGGTTCATTCGCTCTTCTTGCCTCATACACTTAGTATTTCACTCATTTCCATTTTCTTCAATGATTTTTCCCCAAAAAACTTAATAAGAACCACCTCATAGCACTAGCCAACCAACATGATATCATTGCATACAATGCACTCTATGACTATCTAAGCATGCTTATCCAAAGAGAATATACCCCTTCATTAGATGAGTGTGTTTCATGCAATACAATGAAGAAGTCTTGTACTAAAATGTGTATTTCTTGATTCCCTAGCTACCACAATTATTTAACAAGAGGTGTGGTTTACCTAAATTAATCAACATAGGTACATTCACTCCATCATGAGAAACCAATTGAGGTTAGTTGTTGATACCATGTCTTGTGAATTTATAAAGGATCTATACAACCACATGGGTGTTAGGATAAAAAACTTGGATCAACTTTAATAGGCCTCTAAATTTAACGATACAAGTTTGGTTGACTTCACATCATCTTGTATATTTTCTAAAAAGATCCAATATTGTTTAAAACACTATGTAATATTTTGAGTCCCATTGTGTCTCATAAATTTGATTAGTCTAATTGGTTGGACCATGCTTGGTAGGTCATCACCTTGTTCTCTAACCATCGCATTTAAGTAGTTTTGAGAACCCTTCCATTAGGAACAAGGCCAAATATAGTATTATCATTAGTACTAGCACAAGTTCAAAAACGAATATTAAGTTGTAGTCTTAAAACTTTATAATTCATTATTATAGTTAAGTTGATCTTAGAATTTTACAATGTTTTTGTTTATTTCTCTACTTGAATCATTGCTCAATGTAGCATTTTCACTAGATTCTCTTTAATAGAAATCAATATATCAAACTTCTTCTAATAAAAAAAACTACAACTTTTATTAAAATTTTCAAAATCTTAAAAACAATTATTTATTCATATAACTTGCAACTGCTACAAAATTTCACGTGTTCCGTTGCTTTTTATCTTTGCATAGCGTTATACACAAATAAAATGTGAAAACAAAAAAATCTCTACCAACACCATGCCATTTGATACACTTATCTAGACACAAGAATAATAATTAATATGCACAAATTGTACCAAGTTCGTCAATACTCAAATAATCAACATCATGCAACATTTTGTATAGATAGAGGTCACCATATTAGATCACCAAGAGCAAAGGCTCAAGTATTTTCAGAAAAAAACACGATTAATGGTAATCTCCTTCGTTGCTGCTAACATTCTTACAAAATTCTATCGTGTGTGCTCTGCTCATTACTATGTATTGTCTTGTTTGATTATTCTATGCACTTATGTTATGTTTCACTAATTACTAAAGTATTTGTCTATTCCTAATAGAAGCACACTAAAAGGTGTCAACTACAAATTAAATATGGTTTCCATCACTTAATTAATTTTCATGAAACAATGACGTAAGTTCAATGTGACTACATGTGATTTTTTTTTATCTAATTTGTTTAGTTTAATGTGAAATTTTATATTATATTATTTTTTAAATAGAAAAAATAAAATGAATAATAAAATTTGTTTTTAAGGAAGAGATTAAATTATATCATATTGTACTCTGGATAGGGTGTCATTTCGCACACGGATGACACGTGGTACTATGTTTGGCTGGGCCTTAAATATAAAGATGGGAGCAAGTCAGATCAGTCATGCCGATGAGATAAGACCTCTCATGCGCGTGAAGGGAACAGAGTCACAGAGCACTCAACAGATTGCCTTAATGGCGGGTCTGGTCACATTACTCCTCATGAATTTATTCAATTTTGGAAAAGAAGGGGCTCATTTCGAGCTGATGCCACAGAATTTGGGCATCCCTGAGCTCTAGTGTGATTGTGGCTGCATAATTGCTGGCAGGGCCATTGCTTGGCACCTCCACATGCCATAGAAATGAGGCAAGCCCCGTAGGGGGGCTGCCTAGTATGCTTCGGCTACGCGTAGAAAGAGACAACAAAATTTCGTGTGGGCATTGTCCACGGAATGGACGTAGCTCGTCCAAAAAAATAGCAGTTCTGCAATGCCTCCCATGGACTATATCGAATAAATCATCCCGAATGAACCAATTCAAGTCCCCCCAACACACCTGCTCTTCACCGTTCCAGAAAATTGGAACCTGTCGACTTGTTTTCCAGGGGAAGCTAACCAACTAGCCACTAAGAATCATCACAACTCTCAAAGAGGAGAAGGCCAGTTGGTTGATTTCCCCTCCTGCTACATCATTTAAGAAATTCCGGCAGATTTGGAGGCATAACCGACCACAGGAGCAGTGGAGCTCCCTCCATTAGAAGTCTTGGGAAGAAATGAGTCAGTTAAGGATGAGGCAACTAGTCTGGAAGGCGAGGTGATAGGGGTTAGTCTGGTTGAAGAGGGTGGCATCACTCCTATGTCGCGTCCTCTTTCTTCCATGTAAGAGGTAGGGCGATTCTAATTGCCACTCCTCCACCCAGACCACTTGACGTTAGTATTTGAACTGAGGAGCTTGGTGGAGGACCTAATCCACAACACCAGTCTAGTTAGCCACACGAGTTGACTTGCTATATGATGCCTACTGAAATACACCGCCAGGACAGCGCTCCCTGACGTGTGCTCAACCCTTCGTGCCGATAGCTAAGGCCGGGGACAAGGATGGTGAAGGCGACATGGCTGATGCAAAGACCATCGGGTAAATTTCACAGTCTTTTTCTTGGTTTCCCTGAGGCTAGTCATGGATAGAAGCCATTATTTTCTAACTCTA
>SNQJ01S0042436.1:20587-50413 GCA_010110895.2 Picea sitchensis
CGGTTTTCTCCCAAATTCAATCAAAATCGAGTTAGAATTTCCAGTGCGGTGTAGAATTGCGATAATCGGTTAATTTTGGGACTTTGGATTTACCCAAATATTCAGAATTGTAATTTGAGCCATACAAATTGAGATTGCAACAATTTTTCATATGCGAGATTCGAGTAGATAGAGGCTTAATCCATTTGCAAACACATAAAAGGGCAAGGTTAAGGGTCACTCATATCGTTTCCTTTTTGCGTCAAAATTTGTGTAGAATTTGGTAGGAATTATATTGGAAATCAAAATTATCTCGCTCCTATAGTGTCTGTGATGCAATGAACAAATAACATTTGTATATGGTTTCTTAGACTGTAGGACACATACCAATAGTTCAAAACCATATAGTGGCACTAACATCCCCAACCATAGGCCAAGGCCATAAACAACATCTTGAAAGCATGCATATAAGGTCACAAACAACACCTTCAAGTCACATGAAATAGTCAACCATTAGCAACACCTTGAAACCACACACATGACCTCCCAATGACACTTGCTCATTAGGCCTGAAAAGAAGATTAGGAGGCTCAAGAGCCATCAACCAGTCCTTAAATTTTAGGTATCTGATTTATTATATAAAGCATAAACAAAAATATTATGACAAATACTAGTGGAACAACAAAATATAAAGAATAATAACACCAACAATGATACCTTTATTGATAGAAAGCTAAGTTCACTTGCCTCTTTGAGGAGGAAACCTAGTTGCAATAATTCTCAAGAGAAGACTTTCCGATACCTTTTACTCCTATTTATACTAATTTTGTCTTCTAAATAACAATCTAGAGGAAGAGCTTTCTAGAAGCTAAACCTTCTATTAAGTCTTCTTACATTATACTTGTTTGCATTATTATATAGGCCTTATTTACATAGAAAATATTTTTTTCTAACTACGTGAGGGATTATGGAGGATTGGTCCCTAACATGCTCTCCCCCCTTTAAAAACAACCTTGTCCTCAAGGCTTGAGATTGGGAATTCCTTGCAAAATGGTAGTCGTCTCCCAAGTGGCATCTTCTCGTCGTGTATCCTTCCACTAAAATAAAAAATCCTTGATGGTGCATTGACAAATATGATGAGCGGGCTGGTCCAATATTTCTTCTGGCTACAACCAAATGGATCATTCTTCATCAAACTCAGGGACACTCGTTTTATTATAGAACTCAGTTCCAATCACTTTCTTTAAAAACAAGACATGAAAAATAGGGTGGAGCTTAGAGTGACTAGGAAAAGCTAACTAGTAGGCCATGATCCCCACTCACTTGAGAATTTTATAAGGACTATAAAATTTAGGGGTGATTTTCTGACAGTGTCCAACTTCGAGTGAACTTTTCTTATAAAGTTGCAGAAAAAGAAACACATGGTCCCCTTGTGCAACTTGACGTTCTTGATGACCCTGATGTGCTTGTTTCTTATTGTGATTCTCAACATAAGAAAATTTTATTTGAGGGTACAAAGAATGGCCCCATGGTTAACCACTTTGAGTTTCTAGCTCTAGGTGACTGCCCAAACCTTCCTAGGAAATCTACAATCACAAAACACACATCTAAAAATGGGCCTAAGAGAGACAACAATCACAAAAACCTTTCCCAATATCCCAATTTAGGTGGATTAGGTCCTGAGGCCATGGTAGTAACAAACGAGGGAGATGAACTTCCAGACGAAGGCACGATTTTATTAAGTCCCATGGATGAGTGAATGAAGGAGTGAGAAGTAGTTTCCTCGACCTCCACTAACCAGTCTTATCCGGTGAAAGTACCCATGCTTCGTGGGGCACCCTCTAGTAGGATTGATAACTATGATATAAAATCCACCCAAGGTAACACGGGAATCTCCATGTAGTCAACTCTGAGATCCCTAGGAAAAGAAACTAAGGTCACCAACTCTCAGTCAACATCCCGGGGGTAAGTCAATAGTTGGGATTGAACATATGGAAAGGTTAATTAAGCCAAAATCTCTTCCACAGGACTGTCTACAAAAGGGCGAGTGCCACTTTAGAAAATCTCAAACTAGGTTAGAAACTTCTAGAGGAATTACACTAAGAGGGCTAGTATCACTATAAGAAAACCTCAACCAAGTTCAAAATTTGTAGAGGACTCACTTCATATAAGTTAGTGTGACTTCAGGAAAACCCCCCAATATACAATCTCTCCACTACGATCAATTAATCTTTGAAGGGATTATCTCCTTGGCTCTTCTTTGCTCCACCTTGCATTAGACTCCTATGTGAGAGGAGATTCCTAGCTATACTTATACAAAATAGGGTGTTTCATTCCCTAACTTAGAATCCTAAGTCTGTTTTTTGGCCTTGGACAAATTAAATCTCGAACCTAAACTAAGGGCCTAACCTAAACTTGTTTGTTTACCCTAATAAAATGAAAATGTTTAATTGAATATCTTAACGGTCATTTTATAGGTTGTTATTTACTCAAAAAAGTGTGTGTAGTGAAACTGAATGATGTTTTGATGGACCCAACAGAAAAAACACTTAAGAAAATAGATGTGAAAATAAATTCTTCACTAAAAATGAGAATGTAAATAACGCTTCAGAATTTAACAAACATAAACTCTTTCCTTTTTGTATGCAATGAATGAAAATTTTCTTTTAGATGTAATGCATTTACTAATAAAACCTTCTGATACAAGACAACTAACAATATTGGATTTATTTTTTTTGTTACGGCTCTAGAAACAAAATATTTGTTTTTTATTAAGTACAAATGTGAAATAAGAGAGAAAAGATTATGTATGATGAAATTTTTTTTTTCATATGCAAATGTAAAAAGGAAAGGAGGAAAAATTTACAAACAAACACACACTCTTACACTTTTCTTTATACAAATCAAGAATACAAGAAAACAAAGGGGGATAAATATTGAAAAAAGATGACCAGACACCCTAAAAACACTACAGGAACAAGAAACAGAGTGTAAAAAACACACACCAGATTTTTCCAAAACCCTAAACTATGAAAATCCAAAAAACAACCTTGATTAAACAAGAAAGACAAAATATTTTAGAACTTTTCTTTTAGTCTTAAAAGAAAAGAAAACTAATTCTGAAACCCAAAAACCACTCTAAGTACCTACCAAGACCAAGGAAGATCCCACAGAGTCACAACCCCAACCTCCAAAAGTCTGAAAAAAACTCCCTCATAGAATATTGCATGATTGTCCAATGGACAAGTAGTGTATGTATGTGAATTTAACTAGAGAAAATTGCATATGTACAATAATGTACTAAAAGAAACCTACGTACACCCTTAAAAATAATCTTTAACTGAGAGAAGAGGGTTTGGAAGAATAAAAAAGGATGGGATAAATTGAGAGAAGGCTAATAATAGGCTTAAAGAACATAAAAAGCTTCAAAATAAATGCAAAAATCAAGCACCCCTATCTAAATCTAAGTCCTATGGCTTTGGGTTAGTGCCACAATAGAGGAGTTACCTTAAAAGTCTCCTCTCAACCTCTAATTAGACAATCAGTTGGAAATAACTACCTGCAGTAACTAACTTTTGAAAGAAACAAAGAAGAACGTACCTGGAATCCTACGTTTGAAGTAGATCTCGCTTGAGGTCTTCTGCTCCATAAATCCTTGATGACGATATTTTGAAACTCTTGCAACCAAAGAATTATGGTACTGCAAGAAAGTACTTATCCACTAACTAAATAAATATAATCAATTCAAATTCTATTTTATATTCAAGAAAAGATACACATAATATCATTAAAATCATGAGTTAACCAAAATAATTAGATGAGAATGAGAGTTATTTTATTGATAACAAAAAAATGGTTAGACACAACATGTAACCACTATGGCATGATCTCAGAACTAGGCTCAAAGTTCCTCCACCCAATTCTTAAGATGATGAATACTACCTCCAATGTTTTCTCTCTCGACGGTTCTAAGGAAGCAATAGGATTATTCTCGAGAGATAAAGAGGAAGAAAAGTCCTAAAAACAAGGGTTTTCAAAGGGGAATATTGCTAGGATCCATCCCTAACCCTTATGGTTATTCATTGGTTAGTTTTCATTATAATAAATGGTTAACCATAATTATTATCATGACCACAAGTCGTTAAGGTTGGTTAGAAGAATTAATTATGTATAACCCAATGTATTGGCCCTTGGTATTGTCCTGTCGTATTTTTGGTTGTGAACTATATTTAAAGAATGCATATCTCCATTGTAAGTTGTTGAGGATTATTGTAAGAGATCCCTGCTCATTTGGAGGCTTCCCCCTGAAAGAGGAAAGTTAACTATGTTTTTTGTGGCAATAATATATTTTTTCTCTATATTGATGTTTTGGTTACTTCTGTAGTATATTTGTTTGTTCTGTTAATTTTTCCAGGTATATCACAAGTGGCATCCGATAAATTTCCTCGAAAGGAAGTCTTTATGATTTTTTTTCCAGGGTAACGATGTGTTCCATCATCGATAAACCAGAGAGATATGTCGTTCAACACACAAATTCGTGGTTGGGGAAGAATACACAAATGAAATACAAGTGGTTCTTAAGTGCACATATATAGTCCACCCTTGTAACCCTTATTGGTACACCTTCGATTGGCAGTGCATCAGAAAACATATGTGAAAGTAATTTCCCTAGGCATCTTAGAACCCGCCTAGATCAACTGATTGGTCACCTTCCTACAATAGTGTCAACGGGAAAAGAAATTGGAAAGATAATCTCTAGTACCTGGGTATCAAGGTAGTACAACTAAGGTCACAATCGAGATTCCTTGGCTGGTGCTATTATATATTGGGTTGAGTACTACTGTAGACCCCGCACGTATATCAGAGAGTTATAATACAAGAAAAACCCTTTTTTGTAGGTACCTTGAATCAAGCCATAACCTTGGGGAAATACATAACACAAAAAGAACAACACAAAAAGAGCACATACAAGATCCATTGTTGTGCAACCTAGAATCATGCATTCTGGTTGTGAAATTCCTACATCTTTCTTCTGGTTAAGAATTTAGACATTCTAACACTGTATAATTATTCAGATCGGAGTACAAATCTGTAGGAGTAAAAAAAAAAATGTCTAGGGACTGACAACAATCCTATTTGAAACCCATCCCATTGGATTCCACTTTTCTCCCTAATTGCAGTGATACCTATCATTTTTAAGACATTTTGTGGACCAGACCACCCTACCCCCTTGTTTGAAACCTATCCCATCGGCTTCCTCTTCTCTCCCTATTCACAATGATACCCATTATTTTTAATCCTTTTTGTGGACCCGATCTCCTTCCTGACACCCTATTTCACACCTACCCCATCAAACTTCTTATCTTGTGCTGATCAATGTGGTAGCAATCTCCCCAAGCCTCCAAATTGTCCCTGCCACCTTCTTTCAGACCAGGGATGAGTGGGATACTAAGGCAACCCAAATACATGAGGATGTCTCTGAGATCAAACAGACCTTGGGGGACCTTGACCAACTTAAGAGGCGCTTTCACGACATGGATGACATAAATCATAAACTAAAAGTCATTTCCCAACACCTCAGATTTTCTGAGAAGGGAAAGCACCTAGAGTACCACTCTGGAGCCCCTCATTCTTCTCGTTATGAGAATACTCATAATTCCCACTCCCCTTGGGGTCCTCCAAACTCCTAGAATAAGCTTCGAAAAGTGGAGACACATAAATTTGATGGATTTGATCCAACTCGGTGGGTCTCCCAAATGGAAAACTACTTCACCCTCCATGATATTCCGGATGATGAGACCAAACTGCATGTAGGTGTTTTGTACTTATGTCAAGGAGGATGGAAATGGTAGAAATGACATAATAAATTCTATCCAAAACATCCCGATTGGAACATGTTTACCAAAGTTGTTTGTGCACGTTTTTATAGGGAATATCAATATTTGGGGCATATCACCAAGATGAGACAAACATGGTCGGTCGTTGATTTCATCGCAACATTTGAACAGTTGGCTATCATTAGTGAGGGATTATATCACGAATTCTATCTTGAATGTTTAATAAGGGGCTTAAAGGAGGTAATTCATGCTCATGTTTGGATGCATCATTCTATTACTTGGTTGCATGCGTGTAAATTAACATTGGAAGTTGAGACCATTCTTCAGGAACAACCCCTTCTTTCTTCAGTCCCCAACTATCGTAGTCCCTGGGATATCACTTCTCCCACTAAAACCTTGAAGGTTCAAAAGGTGTCTACAATAGAAATGGAAGAACATAGGGAAAAAGGGATTTGTTATTACTGTGATGAAAATATTTGCTAGGAAATAAATATTGTGAACATAATTTCTTCCAGATTGATGTGTCAGAAGAATGAATGTCAGACGATGCCCACGAGCCAGAGGATAATAATCCCACTCATCCCCTCTCATAAGTCGTTGCATCTCTTGAGGAACCAACATAACCTGTCATCTCTCTTCCTTCCCTTGCTGGTATTCTGCTCCATAGACATTAATTATCAAAGGCTACGTTAAACAATGGTTTATATTAGTGTTGATTGATAGTGGTGACACCCATAATTTTATTCATTGTAGGGTTATTGAGGATGCCAATTTTTTTATTTGACGAGTTTTGAATTTTCAAATTCTCATAGCTAAAGGTGGTACAATGAAATGTGGGGGCCGTTGTGAGAATGTCAAAATCCAAATGGGAAATTGTACCCTGAAAAATGACATGTTTTCCATTTCCATGGGTGGTTGTGATATTGTCTTGGGTTTTGAATGGATGTGCACTTTCAGAATTATTACCATGGATTATCGAGAGTTATATATGACCTTTAATTAAGAGGCTCACACTTATACCCTCCATTGCTTACATGTTGGGTCCCCCAAAATGATCATCTCTCACAGAATGGAGAAACTCCTAAAGAAATGTCATCAGGGGGTGATTTTCCAATTTAATTCCATCCAGGTACAAGAGTGATCATCCCTCGCAATCCATCATGACCTGCAATTCATTCTCGACAAGCACCATAGAGTCTTGAGGCACCCAAGGAATTACCCCCATCCTGAGGTTTGCATGATAAAAACATCCCTCTCCTTCCTAGAAGTCAACCCCCAAATGTACGCCTCTATAGGTACTCCTTTCCTAAAAAAAATGAAATAAAAAAAATAGTCCAAGAATTATTGGAAGTTGGGGTAATTCTCCCAAGTACCAACCCATACTCTTCCTCTATTATAATGGTCCTAAGGAAAGAAGGTTCTTGGTGCATGTCTCCATATTTTTGTGCCCTTAATAAATTGATCATTAACGATAAGTTCCCCATTCTCATAATTGATGACCTGTTGGATGAGCTCGATGGTGCATGTTTCTTCACAAAATTGGATCTTCACTCCAGCTATCACTAGATTAGGATGAACGAAGTGGATATTCCAAAGACCACTTTCAGAAATCATGAAGGCAATTATGAGTTCTTGGTAATTCATTTTGGTCTTTGCAATGCTCCATCTACCTTCCGAGTCTCATGCATAAAATCTTGAAGCCCTACTCATTCGGATTAATCGGTAGGTGTGGACATTAACTAATCTCCCTAGATCCACTGGATCTAAAACAAAATAGAATGAGGACATGGTCTCCTAAGTTATGACCATTGAATTAGCTAGTAAGAGGAACAAGTGACATACCTTTGTATCACTTCTTAGAGATGCTGTTTCTACCAAGCTTCACTCACGTGCTCTCGTGAGGGTCAGATATACAACAACACAAATTGACCAAAGTGAAGATAGAAAGCTGTATTCTGTCGTCAACTTATGTGTATGATCTAAGTAATTACACAATAAAGTAAAAATGACTTTATGGAAAAGGACAGTGTAACACCTGTTTCTACAAATTTGTAATTAATCCTAATACAGGAATTACCATGCTAAAAGCATGATGAAAATGTAAATAACATTATGAATTTATATTCTGAGCTGGCGGAGAGGATGTGTAGAAAAAGAGACCCGCGATGGTGGTGGAGGGCACCATGAAAAGGGGGCGTTAACTTCCCTGGGATTAAAATCTGTTGGACTCCTTGTGAAGAGACAAAAAGCGGCTTCGGCCAGCCTGAAGTTTAATGGCTCGCAGACTGGTAGCCGGATGTCTTGATGAGGGATGGGATGGGATGGTGAGCAGCCCATCAGAGTAGGACG
This sequence comes from Picea sitchensis, assembly GCA_010110895.2. Lineage (NCBI taxonomy): Eukaryota > Viridiplantae > Streptophyta > Pinopsida > Pinales > Pinaceae > Picea > Picea sitchensis. Next base: position 28,753 of record SNQJ01S0042436.1, read on the forward strand.
TCAGACTGATCGTGAGAATGTCGTGCCACATGTCTCATGATAGGATAAAGTATAGGCATTTGGAGGCGATTAATGAGAATGACGAGGAGACTTCTGGCAATTTTTGCGAGTGAGTGATGTGGCGGAAGGATTACAGCAACCGGCTCCTGGGCACTTGGAGGAGGCGAGAGAAAGCGAGGTCTCGAACATCGTGGTCGGCTGGGAGTGGCTAGGTAAATCTGTGTAGAGTCGCTTCATACCTCTGGTTAGGTGAAATGAAGCACCCCTCTCGGCCAGTTGCATCCATTCTTGAAGTTATTTTGATAAGTATTTTGCTTATATTGCGTTTTGACATTATATCTTGCCACATATGTTCATAGACTTGTATGATTGTAAATATCTCACATGTAAGAATATATATGCAAGTATTGATAATGAGGAGTAGTTATTGACTCATAGAGTACATGAAATTGTAAATGGTTTCGGTATGTGAATGTCGTAATACTTGATATGAACGAGTTGATAGTTTAACAAGTGCTTGATAAATGAATCTAATCATGCTAGCCGTTCTCGGGAAGCTGTCCCTTTATCTGCTCCCGGGAATGAACCGGTGAGGATCTCTTCTGAGAGAATTTTTCCCCTGAAAAGGTTCACTAAGAACCGGAAACGAGGACTTCGATACGCGGACCTTGCTCGATCACATGCGAGGAGTAGCGATTTCATTAAGGTTCCAAAGGTAGTAGAGTTGTGAGAAGTGACAAACCGACAGATGAGATCTCGTCGAGGAAGCCCATGATCATTCGACCATTAGATTGACAACGATAGCGAGGCGTTACACACCCTCTAGCTCTCATGGTGAAAGTAGCGAGAAATTAGGATCAAATAAACTCCAAGATCAAAGCGAGCGAATCTAGGCGTTAGATTCGGTCAATTACGCGTCGGTCGTTGGATCGGAGAGAATCTGCGTAGGGTTAAGCGCGAGGAGTAGGCATGAGGAAATAGCTTGAGCAGTCGGATCTTAGATCATAGATCTGACAATGGTCGGATCTCGAAGATCTTGTAGGAGTTAAACTACAGTGTCTTGAGAACAGTCCTAACGATATCTCGGCGGGACAAGTGGCTCGTTCAGAAGTCGTCGAGATTTCTCCCATCGAAGAATTTAGGAGTATAGAGCGTTGCAATAGGAAGTCGCCGATCCTGATTCTGGAGTAAGATCCCGGCCGTCCGTTCACACGGGATAGGTGTCATAGATCGGACGAAAGTCGAGGATCGGGAAATCGGAGTTCGAGGCCATGAGAACCAAGACAAAATAAGTCCCGAAACCCCGAGAAAATACGGAGTCGTCGTCTGCCGAGACAGTGCTTAAAGAATCGGGCATATGAGTTCAGAGGACATGGAATGTGCGGCCTGAAATCGCGATCCGCGATTCCGTCGGATACGGTATCCATAAGTGAGAGCGTGTGAGAGATCGAAAAGTGGAGTTGACATATTCGGGGTTTCTAGAGTCATGAAACTCTTGCACAATGGAATCGTGTTGTGATTTCCGTCTGTCAATGCGATCCCTCAGAGACCGGATAAGCGACCATCGAGCGAGTCGTTAATTAGACCCCCATCGGCATTTCGGAATGGTATCGAGGATTTCAAGGACATGAAATCCCTGTATTAAACCATGATATCACGAATTCCGATACCATCATAGGCCAGATTGATCAAGGGACCACGTGTCTTTGCATCACGGAGAATCGGGAATGGGATATCGCGAGAATCCGGGTACATGTGTTTTGGAGTCATCGCCAAATGCAGAAACTGATGGAGGTTATCACGGGTACATAGTCATATGATAAAGTAGTCATATAGACATATGGTATAGCCAAAGGAGCTAGCCAGTGTAAAGGCACGTCGAGAGTCCAGAGGAATTGTGCGCCATGACATTGAAGGCGCCAGGCAAATGACCCATTAAGTACGTAGTCTTGCCGAGCGTCGTGGTCATTATTATTGAGGACTTAGCGAGGAAAACCAATAAACTAGAAACACATGAGGATTGGAGATGCGGGAGTTAGAGAGAAAATACATGTGCGCCTCGGCACCACAAACTCCGAAACCCCGTCAAGAAATTTGTCGAGATGGTCATATAAGGCAGGTCATAGGATCAAGGCTTAGCCAAGTGAAATTTGAGAACTAGCGAAAAGTGAATAAGAGATCGGTGATTGGTGATTGAAGTTGTCAAGACATCGCAGGTGTCAAAACCGAATGAAAGCGATCGAATCAGATATTGAACGAGGGGATTTGACACTATATCTGGGGGCTTACAGGGATTTCTACCGGTGGGAGATTAACCCAAAATTTTAAAATTGATAGTGGGTGTGTTACAAATTGGTATGAGCATAAGTTTAACCTTGGCTGCTTGGGAAGCTCGAGCCTGGCCATGATTAGAAGATATAGTTATCGCATTTTCTCTTTAAGGAAGAATTTGCGAATGACACTCTGATTTTGGAAACTTATAACCCTCACATTGATAATAGCCACTCTTATAGGAGTAGGGATGCCTTGATCATTGTCATTGATAAGATAAGTGCGAATAACGAGTTAGAATAAATTATTACATGAAGAAGTACGCAGTAGGGCCTGAGAACATGGCGGGTATTACGTATCTTAGCATGCGATGACTACACCTTTAAAAGCTTGGTGGGAGTCTCTTGCGGTTATGATGGTTTGTTAGATAAGGGTTAGTACCCAAGGAAGAACCCCTCCATGGTTTAGGAAATCACGGTAAGGTACACGGTAGGATCCTTAGAAAGCTATGACCAGCGTATTATTAGAAACTAAACCCTGACATATAATTCCTCATGAATGAGAGGACTAGTGAAATTATGTAAGGTCAAATTTACCTAACCTATAATGGTTAGAACCAGCAATGAGGATTTCTGTTTGAGGAGTCCTTTGGGATTAGTGTTAATTCCCAAGAGTGACCCTTGTTAGTTGTTTTCATAAGGAGAGGGTAACACCCGTGTGAGTTAGGACTATGAGACTAGTTTGGTAGGAAACCTAATAAGCTCGGAAGGAATAATATCAGTTAGATTGGAATCCTTGAGGAAGTAGTTGATCTAGGGCTTCGAGGTTTCGTCTATAAAAGAAATGGAAGCTTAGACTTCCCAAAGCCACGCCAGGTAAATCACTAACTTAATCAGGACCGTTGATTCTTAGGGAGATATGGATAGTGGAACCAATTTCATTGGAGTGCACTTACCAGAATAAGTTTGGAAAAGCTGATAAAGCCTTGACCACAGTTATTTGAAATATGGGACCACGGCCAATGCGAGAATGGATCCCGGGTCCCGGCGAAGGGTCATATGGATGAAAGATTTGAGAAAAACCTTAACCTTGGCCTTTCGGGTTTTCGGATTGGGGAATTGAGAGGAAGCAGAGTCCTGCCTTGAAAATTCGAAATCGTGAAATCTGAAAGCACAATTGAGCAGGTGGTCATGGGGTAGTCACGCGTGAGAGAAAAGGTGTGAGCAGTATAATAGTAGTGTGAGTTGATAGAGAGCTCATATTTAGAAGCCTGATACTCGTACCAGGAAGGTATGAATGGTATATAAAATGTGCAAGTAATGCAATTGTATGATGTAAGGGTATAAATATACTAAAGGCTCAACATGAGAGTGTACTGAGTGAATGGCTTGTGAGCCAAGACTTACGCACCAAAATTGAATAAGATACCATGGATTACATGGTTGACTGGATTAGAAGGTAAGTGAAGGATCCATCTTGAAGGATAGCTTAAAGGATGTATACCATATCCTAGGAAAAATCAGTGTAATTAAATGAAAGAGTAAAGCGAGCAGGTGCTTTGTTGTCACAATAAGGAAGCCAAATGTTTATGCCTTTGGAATCACAATGATAAGGATTGTGAATAAATCCTGAGATAGTAATTTTAAAAATGTAAATGTATGTAGGCTATGAAGTGTAACTATGATAGCTACATGAAGGCTTAGAGTTAGGAAAGTGGTTAAATACATCATAGATGTAGATAACAAGATGCATGCTTATATTCCTTAGAGGAGTGTTGGTAGACCAACCCCAAAAGCTAACTTGAGGTTGGAGGCCATCCGCAGGTGGTGATGGATCTGCAGCGAGGAAGTTGCATGCTGAATGAGTTCCTTGTGGAGGAACTGTATAAGGTCTTTTTCAGAGGAATAGAGTCACAACCTTGATAATTATTGAAGGATTGGACAATGGGCTCTGAGGCGTAATCAGCTATAAGAATCTGGATTACATTTTGGAAAAAATCATGTAAGTAATAGAAGACTAATAGCCGAATAATGACCATTCTGATAACCTAATGAAGTGTGTAGGATGCACACGTACCTGACCCCTTATGAACAAAGAATTGCTACTAAATAATGTTGAAGTAACCTAAGAGTTAGGATGAGCCTAAACAAGGCTGCTTTCCGGAAAAAGAGGCGGTTAAAGCAGGGAACCCGATTTAGTTGGTAAGAAGGCTAATGAACCCACAGTATGATGCTTGAATAAATGAGTCACGTTTAATTATACGGCTTAGGTAAAGGCTGTGATTAAGGAAAGCGGGTAAACCTTAGAGATAACTTATTTGGGGTGAAAATCAGGCGATTTAAAAGAATTGGAAGAAGGAGAGCCCTCAATTCTTTCTTTGGCTATGCATCACATTTTTAGGGGGTGAGAAACCCAGTGGATTGATGAGCGAAAATGATTTGACACCATAAAAATGATGGTTGTAATGCTGTGAAAATGATTGAAAACTGTTGTATTACACTTCTGAAAAACATTAAGGATAATGTGATGAAGTGCATGGATATCTTGAACCCATGCACGAAAATGTTTTTATTTATTTCGCCTATGATGTTGTATTTCAATTTCACTTGGTTAATATGCCTATAATTGTATGTCATGTGTAGAAAAGAATAATATTGGAACTATTGAGAATCTGATTGCCAATAATGGGTAACCCTCAAGCAAGAGTGACCTTGGAAAGTACTTGTTAGAAAGGTTGTTGAAGGGACTATGAAAATCCCGCTAAAACACTACTGATAAGGTAGAGAGAGCCAGGAGAGAAAGAGTCTGTGACCAAGAATAGGTATAAAGGTATTAGTGCCCATGTGTACGAGGTATGAAAGGATTGGGTAAGAACCCCTTCCGAAATATTTATTATTACATGCCATACCTGAAAATTGAAAAGGAAGTTGTATGCCTTGCATACCCAAGTAAGGTATGACTGAGGAAGGAGAACCCGAATAACGAAAGGAAGGAACCTCACGGTACTAAAATCTGGGTGTAACCTTGGAAAATTCATGAACTAATATTTCATGAACACATGGACCAATCAAGGAGCGATTGGAAATAAAAAGTATCATGGACATACGTTGCTTGGAATTACTTCCGGAAATGCATATTTACAAAGACAAACAATGGATTTCTCATTGAGAAAGGAGGACAGCTAACATTGTTACTCATGTGGTAAATGTGTTAGAGAGAAATCAAATTTGGGTGGCCATGGAATTGTTGGCACCTGGTTAATGAATGAAGGCATAATCTGTGAGAGTAGCATTCATACGAAAACACAAAGTTTCATATGCACCTAATTTGGGGTCGTGATCGACCTATGACAGAAAGTGTAGATTCTGTTGAAAGAATGAATGAAAGTGGGAAATGGAAAGCCATATGAGGAGAGGATCGGTTAAAATCCCAACACCCCATGACCAAAAGGCAGGTACTAAAAGTATGACCAACCTAGAATCAATGCGAGAATGTATTGGGTATGAATGTGGCAGGATAGTGCTTTTACAGTTTTTAAAACCCTTTGAAATGGTGAATTGGTTTTGAATATATATATACATGTACATGAGAATCTAACAATTTGTTTGGCTGATTGAGAATGAATTGCAGGAAGTAGAGAGAGGGGGTCATGGATATGGCAGTAAAATAAGCCCATAGGAAAAGGCCCGATTACTCTTTGGAGGCCAAGATGCAAGAATGAGTATTTCCTTTTTGAAGGTAATTTGCTCCTTAAAAGTGTACACAATTCTGATATTTTTATGACGATGTAGTAAAGGTGAAATAGAATGTATATGCATGGAAAAGTAACAAGTTGTTTGGCTGATTGAATTTGAAAATGCATGAAGAAGCAAAGGGGTCTTGGATATGGCAGCGTTGTAAGCTCATAATGAAGTCCGATTTGCTGTTGAGCCAAACCATTATGGGAGGAAAGTCCCATAATTATAAATTTGGTCCCTATCACGGAACAAATATGAAATAAATGCATTGAGAATGGGCTGAATCTATGGGTGGCGGAGTTCACAATAAAGAATTTTTGAAAGTTAAATTTAATAATGATGTCTCTACATGAATTTTATATGCACATGAATGCAATTGAGAAAAATACAATGACTGAGGAAAAGGGAACAATTGAAAACAAAGCTGAAGAAGATGGGCATGTTACCTACTAAATGTGAAAACCCTATGATGGTCATGATGCTTTGAAATAAACAAGTGTTGAGGTAACATCCAGTGGGAGGGGCTGTATGGCCGAGCAAGTCTGAGGGGCCTCAGCCAAGTAGGACTCGATAGAGTCTCTAAAATTCTTTTTGTGAGAGAAACCTTGCTTGGGGCAAGATGGATGCAGAGGGGTATATAGCAGTGGGGATGCAGGCACAGGCTGGAGGGTGATGGCCATGAGGAAAGAGAGACCTGCACTAAAATGTGAAAACATTGGGATAATGCATACAATGGGTAGTTTCGTCTGAAGAAAAACCTTGGAAAGAAAATGAAATTATGATGGCTCTTGTGGGATATTGAGTTGGAATTAAGCATCCAACAAGTATGTCAGGAAGAACGATGAGCATTATAACAAAATTACCAAGCGGATACAAATCCACGAACTGAACAGATAAGTATTGTGTACTGGAAGTATAAAATCTTTCTGTTTCTTTGAAATTTGAATATGTTGAGGCGTTTATGCACAAAATTGTATGATTAATGTGCTTATTGTCCGAGAATTATTGAAGGAGAGATGAAAGAATCAAGGCGATAGGAAGTGTGAATAAAGAAAGGCATGACAGTGTTTTGAAAGAACAGAGGGCAGTGTTCCTTGCTAGAGGAGGAATTGTAACACCCTATTTCCCCAAATTTGTAATTAATCATAATACAGGAATTACTATGCTAAAAGCATGATGAAAATATAAATAACATTATGAATTTATATTACAAAACTGAGAGAGGGATGTCTTGAAAAGAGACCCGATGGTGGTGGAGGGCACCTGTGTAAAAGGCGTTAACTGCAAAGGATTAAATACCGTGTTGGACTCCAGTGGCCGGGAGAACCAAAAGCGACTCGCTGTCTCTGAAATTTAATGGCTCGCAGATTGGTAGGAGGATGTCTTGATGAGGGATGGGATGGGATGGTGAAACGCCCATACGTAGAGCCGTCAGGGCGATCGTGTGGTGTCGTCTCTACGCCAACCTCAGCGAAGGATAAAATTATGTTTGGAAAAGAGCGATTGTGAGTGACGAGGGAACTCTGGCAATTTTCTGTAGTGAGTGATCGCGGAGAGAGGAAGGATTTTAACCGGCTCACGGAGCAGCTGGAAGACTGAGAGAGCTATAGTCTCGGACCAATGATAGTCTCGGTTGAGGTGGCTAGCGGTAAATCTGTAGGGTCATCACAGTTGGGTGGAAGCAAACACCCCTCTCGGCGATTGCATCCATTCTTGAAGTTATTTCTGATAAATGTTTTGCTTATATTGCGTTTTGACATTTATATCCTGTCACATATGCTCATAGACTAGTGTAATTGTAAATATTTCCTGAGTAAGAATATCTGTGTAGTAATTGATAATGAGGAGTAGTTATTGGCTCATAGGGTTGTGAATTTGTAAATGGTTTTAGCATGGGGATGTCCGCGTAGTTCTTGATATGAACGAGTTGATATAGTTTAACAGAATGTAGTGTGACTTACGTGATAAATGAATCTAAATCATGCTTGGTAGTTCTGGAAGCTGTCTCCCCTTGTAGCCGAGGCATGCCTGGTATGGATCTCTTCACAGAGATTTTTTCCTTGAAAAGGTTCACTAAGAACCCAAAACAAGGACTCGAGCATACCGGACTATCAATCTGCGAGGAAGGCGATTTCATTAAGTTCAAAGGTAGTAGAGTTGTAGTGACAAGCCAGGCGGATGAGATCTCAAATTGAGGAAATATGGTCATTCACGAACATTATATTGACGAAAGTAACGTAGGCATTACACACCTTGCCCCTCTTCCCTCTCTCATCGTGAGTGAGAAGTGGGATACAAGTAAACTCCGAAGATCAAACGAATCTAGGCTAGTTAGATTCCAGTGCGAAATCGGTAGTTGGATCACGGAAGGCTGCCGCGGGGAGTTAGTGAGGAGTAGGCATGAGAAATGACACGAGCCGTCCGGATGTAGATCATAGTCGAACAATGAGTAGGATCGACAAGATCGTCGAGGTTAAGCTCTAGATGATAGCGAGAGAGCGAACCCTAGCAGTTGATCTCCCATTGGGACCGTCGTGATTCGTCGAGATTTCTCCCATCGGAAAATTTAGGCAGATTTGCAATGGGAAGTGGCGATCCGCGTTCTGGAAATAAGATCTGGTATAGTTCTACTTGGAGACCGGTGTCGAGATGTCGAGGACGAAGATGGGATCGAGAATCGGAGTTCGAACCATGAGAGCAGGACATTGTAAGTCCTGAAACCCCAAGAATCAATCAGGGCCGTCCGTCGAGGGCCAGGTGGAAAAGGATCGGGCGCCATCGTAGTTTCCGAGGACATGGAATGTCTGCAGCAGGAAATTAAAGTGATCGCGATTTCGATAGGATCTGAGAATCCCATGTGAGGGCGTGGAAGATCAGAAATTGATTCGTATATCGGAGTTTAAAGTCATGAAACTCTTACCTGATGGAATCAGCGATTTCGCGATTTCTCGATACAATCAAGAAGCAGATCCCTCTGGAGACGGATAATAACCATCCTAGAAACCGTCGTTAGTGAGCCCATCGACATTCCAGTCGGTGATATCGGGATTCAGGACATGAAATCCATTAGCAGCGTGATAAATTGATTTAGATACCATCATGAAGATTGATCGAGGACGCGTCTTCGAACATCGAATGCGGAATCGGGATACTCCTTAGTCCGGGAACATGTGTTTGGGTCATCGCCAAATGGCTGAAACCCGATGGAGGTTATCTGGTATGATCATATGATAAGTAATGATCCTTATGGACCATGGTATAGCCAAAGGGCTAGCCGATTAGCAAAGGAATGTCGAGGATCCGGAGGGACAATGCGCCATGACATTGAGGAAGTGCCAAACCCGACCAAAATTAAAGGCTGTGGTCTTCGCGAGCGTCGTGGTCATTATTGACGGGACTTAGCAGGAAAACCAATCACCCGGTAAGAGCACATGCCGGGGATCGGAGGATCGGTAGTTTCGAATACATGTGCACCTCGGCACCACAAACTCGGAAACCGATAGAAGGCGTAGAATGGTCATATAGAGCCGATCATGCGGATCGAAGCAGCCAAGAAGTGGAATTTGAGGAAACCAAGGAGTGAATAAGTGATCGGCGATCGATGATTGAAGGTGTCAAGACATCATGGGTGTGAAAACCCCGATAGAAGAATCCGAGATCGATGTGAACCCACGGGGATTTGGCTTTTTAAGCTAATCACGGAAGAAGCAAAGTTTCTCAATTGGGAGATTGGCTTAAAATTTTTAAAATTGATAGTGGGTGTGTTAAAGCAATTTGTTGTATCATATTAATCAATCGGTGATTGAAGTTGTCAAGACATCATGGGTGTCGAAACCCCGATAGAAGCAATCCCAAATCCCGATATTGAACCAGGGATTCGGCTTTTCGCTAATGCAGGCTTCTGGGGATTTCTTAATTATGGGAGATTAACCCAAAAATTTTAAAAATTGATAGTGGGTGTGTTACAACAGGCCACTGTATCATATTAATCGAAAGTAGAAGATACAACCTAATCGCCTTGATGTTGCAAGCCTCCTTTCAGTGACTCTTGGTTCCAACACACACACTTGCTCAATCCTTGCATGAAGAAGATCCAATTCCTCTTGATAGGCTTGCTAGAGTCTCCAAGCTCTTGTTCAAGCTAGGTTCTTCACATAATTCCTTCACCAATTCTCCAATTAATCTTGCTTAACATTTTCCATGAGAATCCTATCAATATATAGGAGAGGATGAAATGGTTACATGGATGAGAATGATCCCACAAAATCAGGGAAACCAGTAACATGATAACCATTCGAATACCAGCCCATTCTCTAGAAGATTCCCTTCTAGAACCATCGAGACTTCATCTTTTTCCAAGCTTGAGAACAAGTTCACACCCTAGATATATAACACAATGTGAGAAGTTCGCAGCCTAGCTGAAGGTAGCCTGCGAGAATGGGCCATTCTCGCACCCTAGGCTATAAGAAACTTGTGAACTCTCTTCAAAAATATGTTTTTTGGGAAGAGATGAATGTCACTTTTCTCAGGAGAAAGTTCTTGTTGGGACCCTAAGTACACCATCAAGATGAAAAAAATCATGGGTAACACCTACCTTCATAATTTTTTTTTGTTTTTCCTTGATGAAATTATTATTTACATGTGCACTTATGATTTCCATATTGAACATGTGGACAAAATACTCCAATTTCTACAAGAGCTTCAGTTGTTCGTAAAAAAATCCAAATGTTCTTTTGGGAAAAGTGAGGTTGAATACCTGCGACACATTGTCGTTCATGATGGATATGCGTGGACCCCCACAAGATTCAAGCCATGCATGATTGGCCACATCCTAAGACCTTGAAAAGTGGTGCAAACCCCCCTCTACTCTCCCTTCAGGCTGCGCGACCTCTCGATCAAGGATATTCAAATATCTGAGCCGAATCATCTCTTCGATCCCCCAATAGGTCCTGAAAAAATAATTCATAGGCCTCCTTGATGTTTCTGCAGTTTTAAGTGACCTATGCAGGCGATGTCGGGTGCTTTTGAAAACACTCGATTTCGAGTTCTAGCTCCTATGATAGACTATTCTCCAATATGACCACGAACTATGGACTCGGGATAGTCTCTTCCCGAATTCGTGCTGTGGAAGTTCTGGATGTAACTGCCTCCCCTTTCCCCAACCTCTAAATCGAAATTTTTTAATAGCGAGCGGTTGTTCCTCTATACTAGGCCTCTTTTCCCTACGAACTCTGGTTGTGACCTAGGGATTAACCCAAAGTGCGCTATGTCTTTGACACTTTTGCCTTCGACTATTTCTCTTTTCTCTAACACATGACGCTTGCAAAGAACCAAACACCAAACTATCGGAATCTCGATCTATTCTCCACTCATCATCACAATCTGATGATTGACAACGTTTTGACTTTCGAGCCTTTAGTATTTTTCAACTGCATTTTTCACCAGTTCCTTCGAACCCTGAACCGACGAACACAACTAGCGTGGGAATCAATGGTTCTCACCTATCCAACAACCAATGACTGTGATCAACTACAAAATTCTAGATTTCGAGAGTTCCAAGTGTTGAGTTATTCTTTTCCTCCAGCACACGTCCCATCAAATCAACGGTCTAGATTTGTTTCGATGGTCGGACTTCAGCTACTTCCGTTGGTAGTCTCCACAACACCACTCCTTACCTTTTGATGTTGAAACACTGACCAAGTTCTTATTCCTTTGGTCGGACTTTGACAATTTTCGTTGGTCATCCACACGGCACCACTCCTTATCTCTTGATGTTGAAATGTCGAGCAAGTTCTCGCTCCGTTGGTCGAACTTCGAAAACTTCCTCACTCTTGTTTACACTGAGACTTAAAGCTCCTGCATCTTACCCCGATCTAATAACCTAGAATGATTCTTCTTTCTCCTGGATGGATTTTGGCTCATAATTCTTTAAACCTTCAGAGCTTCTCTCCCTTTGAAGATTTATTCTCGCTATCTCTCCTGAGCTTTATTTCTCGAACCCTTTGACTCCTCAGAGGGATAATTCGACTGTTAGTTTAACTTTGAATACGTGTACTCCTTGCAATTGATTCTTACACAAGAATTAGCTTCTTGCGGGTGACTTTGCACACCTTGTAACAATCCATTTGCACTCCTTGCAAATGGACATTTCACACTACCTATTCTAAGCTTCTCAGTATAAATAGACATTGTCAATGCACTCCTTGCAGACTATATGCACACCTTGCATGAACTCAACAAAGAGAGGAAATTGAAACTTATCCAAATACTTTACAGTTTCATATACTCAATAACATAAACCATTCATTCATGAAACCAGAAAATAACAGGGAAACTGTAAACAATAGCAACAACATGCATGGGGTGAATATCCCTCTGCTATATTCATTCAGATGTAAATGACTACAAGTTTGATACTAAAAAACCTTACATTTAGTAACAAATATATCCTACTAATTTGCAACCAACCTTATTCAGGCATACAATTCATCTACATCAACAATAAGTCCTCTAAGGTTCCCCCAAGGTACCTATCTGATCGAAGTAAAATAATACAACTACTTAGTCCTATTAGAATAAATGTCTGTGATAGACAATTTCAGGCTAATTTTCAGATCCATGCCAAAATCAAATAACTCAAGGATGATCTGATCTATCCTTGTTTGATGTGACCGTTCAACCTTTGACCATTAACTTCTCTGATTCATCATTTACTCAGAAGTTCTCTGAGATACACCAATGCTTCAAAACTTAAAATTTTACTCAAAAGGCATGCTAGGCATTGTGTTGTCATCCCATGTGGCTTTGCTGACAGTGCTCCTACATAAAAAATCCTTTGGGTTTTCCTTGGCCTCACCAAATATTAGAAGAATTTCTTCCACAATTAAGGAAAAATAGGTCGAGCATTAGCGAACCTTCTTAAGAAGAATGCATTTCGGTGGACCCCTACGGTCAAGCAATCATTCCTAGATTTGAAGAAGGCCATGTGTACTATCCTTGTATTAGTGGTCCCTAATTTCAACAAAACTTTTGTGTTTGAATCAAATGCTTTAGGTACTGGTATTGGTGTAGTTCTCACCCAAAACGATCAATCTCTTGCTTTCACTAGCCAAACTTTGAGTGGTCACAATTTGGGAAAATATGCATATGAAAATGAAATGATGGCCATTCTCCATGTTGTGCACACTTGGTTACCATATATATTGGGGCGTCATTTTCATATCAAAACCTTTCACCATATTCTCAAGTATTTGTTTGAGCAGAGGTTGTCATCCCCAGAACAAAACAAGTGGCGAGCCAAAATGTTGGGCTATGATTATGAGATCATCTATAAGAAGTGGAAAGGCAATGTTGTGAAAGATGATTTTCCATACAATATGAATATAAAGTTTTCATCTTTTCTCTCTGATTACCAATCCCTCATTGGATTGATGAAGTTTGGCATGAATGGATCGCCCATCCCACTATCTCACGGATAATTCAGAGACTTCAAGATGACACTATCCCTCCCACTCGCTATATTTGGCAACCCAATGTACTCAAATATAAGGATCACTTGGTTTTGTCTCAAGATTCATCCCTCAACCCTAGAATCTTAAATGAGTTTAATTGTTTTTCTCTTGTGGGTCTTTCGGGATTCCAAAATACCTATGTTGATGCTCATCGCTCTTTTTTTGGGAAGGTATGAAGAAGGATATCCTCACCTTTGTCACCGAATGTGATATTTGTCAATTCCATAAAGGGGAAACTGTCAATACCCAGAGAGATCTCCAACTTGTAACCATTCCAAGTTCTATTTGGACTAACATCTGCATGGACTTTATAGTGGGCCTTCCCAAAGAGGGTAACAAGTCATTCATAATGGTAGTGGTTGATCACCTCTCCAATAATGCACATTTTTGTTCCCTACCACACCCTTTTATGCCATCTCTAGTTGCACAAGTTTTCATTGATCAAATTTTAAGGCTACATGGCATGCCCACATCCATTGTATTTGACTGTGACCTAACCTTCACCAACACCTTTTGGCAGAAATGGTTTAAATTATGGGGCACACAATTAAACATGATCACAACATACCACCCATAGATAGATGGCCAAACACAAGTGGTCAATAAGTGTTTGGAAAATTAATTGTGTTGTTTTGTTTCATTCTATGGGTGGAATGGTTACCACTAGCATAATGGTGGTACAACACTTCTTATCATGCAACCATTAAAATCACATCCTATGAAACAGTGCATGGCCAACAACCCCCTACAATAAATTCTTATCTTCCAGGCACATCAAAGGTCCAGGATATTGACAAGTTTTTGCAAGGTAGGGCAATTACCCTCATGACTCTAAATTAAAACCTCCACATGGCCCAAAATCATATGAAACAACAATTTTACTAGCACTCTGAAAGGGTTTTCAAAGAGGGTGATGAGGTGTTTCTCAATATCAAACCTTACAAGAAAACATATCTCAAATATTAGGGCCACCATAAGCTGGCACCCAAATGTTATGGCACCTATCAGATTCTCAAATGCATTTGTCCAATTGCCTACAAACTTTCACTTCCAACTGCCTCCAAAATACATTCGGTGTTCCATTTTTCCTATTTGAAGAAAGTGGTGGGTCATAATTGTCAAGTTCAAACCATCCTACTTGAATTAGATGAAGAAGGTTCCATTTTCCTCTAGCCTAAATATTTCCTCAACATGTGAGCGTCACCTCCGAGGCCAAACTATCAAAGTAATGTTGATCAAATGGAAGGATACATATCTAGATGATGCAACCTCAAAACCAACTGCCATCTTGCAACAATTTATGCATCTTTAGACTTGAGGACAAGGCTTATTTTCAAGGAGGAGGGCATGTTAGGATACATACATAAACACTTGTAGTTAATCATTAGTTAGTTGCCATTGTAATAAGTGGTAAACCCGGATTATTATTGGGACCAAAAGTAGTTAAGTTTGGTTAGTAGAATTAGTTATGTATAACCCATGATACTGGCCCATTGTATTTTTGGTTTATCTCTCCATTGTAAGTTGTTGAGGATTATTGTAAGAGAGCCTTACACATTTGGAGGCTTCCCCCTCAAAGAGATAAGTGAACTAAATTTTGTGTGACATCAATAATATATTTTTTCTCTATATTTGATGTTATTGTTACTTGTGTAGTATATTTTCTTGTTTTGTTAATTGTTCCAGGTATATCACAAAGACAATCTCCAAAATCTAGGGAAATAGGTGTTACAGGAAAATCCCCCTGTGGATAAGTGGATTTCCTCTTGAACCCTAAATATCTAAGATCAATACAGAAAGGTGCTAACTTTGGTCATTGACATCCTTTTAAACCTAGATAAGTCAATCAAATAGAGAAAAGGAAGAAGAATGTACCTTTTTGTCGATGTTTTTCCTTGCCTAGTCCAAGTTGAGCCTTGATCCCCAAGCTCTTCAACAAGTCCTACAATCCAATAACAACAAAGACAAAACAAATTCCTATTATACCATGATTAATCCAAAACTAGATCTACCTATCAAAGACAAGTTCATGTAGGCATACACAACCTTGAAAGAAACAGGCCAAGCACATGTATTAATGAGAACTACATAACAATACTTACAGACCTTTGATGAAGTTGCAACAGACTCTTCCAGCTCTCCTTCTCGAGCCCCTTGCTCAAACAATCCACAATCAAAAAGAATATTATTTACTGATTATATCCCTTATGAGATCATAATTTTGATGCCTTCAATGTCCTCCTAATACCACTTCTCATGAGATTATAAGTTTGGTATCTCTAAAAACTCCATCTCCTTCACCATGAGAAGGACTCCTTATATAATCTTGAAGAGGCCTAACCACCTTAGAGATTCTTGTGATAGGTTGAGGATATTTCTCCATCAGTTGTGGATCCACCCTAAGATCCAACCTTGACCTTAGATTCGAATCCAACCAACTCTAGAGATGAGGGGGATTTTCCCCTGATTTTCCTCAAACAAGCTAGCGCTCCTCTAGAATGGGGCAAAGAGTGTTTCAATGCTCCCCCAAAGAAGGGCAAGGAGATTTGGCACTCCTTGACAGTGGGTAGGGGAACGCTGCCCAAAATTTCCTCAAAAAATCCCTGCGCTTCCCCATAAGGGTGCAAAAAGTGCTAGAACGCTCCCCCAAAGAAGGCCACGGAGCGTTGGCACTCCCTGACAGTGGGTAGGGGAGTGTTGGCCTTCGAAATTCATTTTTAAGTGGTTTTTTTCATGGAAAAAGATTTGTACTCTTCATCAAATGATGTCTTCTTCTTTAACCAGTCTCTGAGGGTATATTCGAGTGTTCCTTGTGATTTCATTCGAGACATGACATGGGAAATGTGACCATATTATGTTTGTGACACTTGCGACACTTGTGGCTAAAATGAGACACTTGCGACACTTGTAATGGTGACAATAGGTCATCATTGAAATGAGTAATTTTGATGTGTAACAGATTGCCCCCCAAAGTGTGAAGTTAGAAGACGAAAATTGATAACTGAAGTACTTTGTATACTTTTTCGAGCAAGGGTATGGACGCGGAGAACCTGGTAGAAACTGCACACAACCATCAAACAAATATTATGACATGTTTCAAACCCAAGGCAGGCATACCTATGCTTGGGTGATAAAGACTTGCAAGGTATGGCTGCCATAAGATGCACTATGGATCCATAATTATATTAACAAAGAGTATAGCCACTAAAGATACAATGTGGATCTATACTTCCATGACATGAATTGATCATAGCCATGAAAAATACATAGTGGATATAAGATACGACAAGACCTACCCATGAACCAATACAAATGGGATATATGTGATAGTAAATGTGTCAATATTCAAGAGAAACTATGTTGCAACCTGGGCAAAGTATATGCCAGAGAGATCAATCAACCTAGGGTCTTCTTACCGATATCGATGTGGTATGAGTCTAACCATTTGAATAAATTTCCTAATGTCGAACATGGCATAAACCACTTGATTACTGGTCAATGAGGTAAACCGCTAACAAGTGCGAGGGAAATCACCATTGATGTCAATGATTCCCAAGGTACCCTAGTACAACCTAGCGAATGTGAATAGATGAGATGAAGTTTTCACATTCGTGGAATCACCCTATCAGGGGTCAATGATTTAAACCCACTATCATAAGCGAGGAGGACTCCCATTGAGGCATGAAGGTCCCAAGGTACTAACTAGTTTCTAAGTCTAGTTCCTGGAAAATGTGTTGAAGTCAACAGGAACAAAATCATCGAAGGAGGGCCTTGATGTACTAACAGGTACTTCCCTTGAACACTCAGGCACAATAGCAGATACATGGAATGGACCAAAACATGATGATCCAATGGACACTCTGAGTTTCGCCAGGCGACCCAAAGGAGTAAAGAAGCTCAGAGGATTGGTTCAGTGTGGAGGTTCAACGGATTAAAATTNACTAGTTTCTAAGTCTAGTTCCTGGAAAATGTGTTGAAGTCAACAGGAACAAAATCATCGAAGGAGGGCCTTGATGTACTAACAGGTACTTCCCTTGAACACTCAGGCACAATAGCAGATACATGGAATGGACCAAAACATGAAGATGCAATGGACACTCTGAGTTTCGCCAGGCGACCCAAAGGAGTAAAGAAGCTCAGAGGATTGGTTCAGTGTGGAGGTTCAACGGATTAAAATTTATGCAAAGATAAAGTGTCGTGTTCAAGGGAGACTGTAAGAGTGAACTGTAATATTCCCAAAAACTACTTAGCTTGCTTCCTTCAATTTTCCCCCCATCCAGATAGATGAGTACATATTTTTAATTTAACAAGCTTGAGGAGGGTAACACATGCTCGATATAACTCACCTTCGGTAAGTCCCTCTTCTTTTTTTTGACGAACCAGAATAAGTAAGGGTCTGGTCCCACATAGAACCTTCAATGTATATCTTTTAACGAGTCCAAAGAAAGAAAAATCGATTGTTTCTCATGTTTAGAGAGTCTAAAAATAACTTAAAGACGACTCCAAGGTTGTTCTTTTTCGTAATTTTAGTCTCTCGAGGTAGAAAAAGAGATAATTTATCACTCAAGAGACACCCTTTCAAACCTTTTAATGAGTGGGAAAGGAAGCAAGATCACTTGGCAATCTTTTCATGTCTAGAGAGCCTAAAAAGAGCTTAAAGGAGACTCCAGGGGGTTCCTTTTTCGTATAACCTTTACGAGTCTGAAAAAGTGATAAAAGTCTACTCGATTACACTCTCATGTATTTACTAGCACAAGAAACAACAAGTACTAAGCTTGATAAGTCATTCTCATGTATTTATGAGCACGAGAAAGAATAAACACTAAGCTCGGTATTGGTTTCATTTTTAAACAAGCTTGAAACAAAATTAAACTATGCTTGTAAATTCCCAACATAAATTCCAAAGGTTGGGATACCCATGGATGGTTGGTACTCTACCCCCAGCTTCAAAATCTAGCGACTTAACTCTATAATGATAATCGAAGGTTGGAGACATGCCTCCCAAGCTTCAACTCATTCACCAACTTTGAGGTTGTCACCAACTTCTGTACTAGATAGAGAAAAATGATTCGGGTGGATGAAATGAAGGTTCAAATACGAGACCTAACAAAAGACTCGACTTGCTATGAGAGGTGATTATTTCATTTTTTAATGAGCTTGACACAGGAAAATAACTATGCTCAAGGCTACGAGTTCAATCCAAAGATTTTTGTTTCATTTTTTAACAAGCTTGTTACAGAGAGGAAAACAATGCTTGTAGCCTCTATTTCATTTTTTAACAAGATTTCCATAGAGAGGAAAATTGTTCTCATGACTTATGTTTCATTGTTTAACGAGATTTCCATAGAGAAGAGAAACTATGCTCATATCTTCACTTGGCCATGGCTCCCAAGAGGACAATGCTCTGGAAGGAAACCATGTCAAGGGAAAAAAATCGGTCATGGATTCCAAGAGATCTTCATTGGATGGAAGAACAATACTATGGAAGGAACACATGTCTAGTGCCATGACAGGGGTAAGGAGATAAATATCCAATATCCCTACCGAAGAGAACGCCATGTCAACTACCAGATCTAAGTCATCAAAAGTTGAAGTCATGGGAGACAATGCCACATAATTGACTTGTGGCAGGGGTGATACCAACTGCATATAATATCTGTTTACGGAGGTCATTGGGTTAATGGTCAAGTCAGGGCCAACAAATGAAGGCTAATCAATATTCACCAATTTCTGTTATAAGAAAACCCCCCTGCAGACAAGTGGATTTCCTCCTGAACTCTAAATCTCTAAGATCAAGACAGAAAGGTGCTAACTTTGGTCACTGACATACTTTTAAATCTATCTAAGTCAATCGAATAGTGAAAAGGAAGAAGAATATACCATTTTGTCGATGTTTGTCCTTGCCTAGTCCAAGTTGAGCCTTGCTCCACAAGCTCTTCAAAAAGTCCTTCAATCCAATAGCAACAAAGACAAAACACCTTCATATTCTACCATGATTAATCCAAAACTATATCTATCTATCAAAGACAAGTTCATGTAGGCATACACAACCTTGAAACAAATAGGCCAAGCACATGTATTAATGAGAACAAGATAGTAATACTTACATACCTTTGATGAAATTGCAGCAGCCTCTTTCAGCTCTTCTTGTCCAGCCCCTTGCTCAAATAATCCACAATCAAAATGAATATGATGTATTGATTATCTCCCTTATGATATCATAAGTTTGATGCCTTCAATGTCCTCTTAATACCACTTCTCATGAGATCATAAGTTTCATATCTCTAAAAACTCCATCTCCTTCACCATGAGAAAGCATCCTTGTATATTCTTGAAGAGGCCTAACCACCTTAGAGATTCTTTGGATAGGTTGAGGATCTTTCTCCATCAGTTGTGGATCCTCCCTAAGATCCAACCTTGACCTCAGATTCGAATCCAACCAACTCTAGAGATTGGGGGAATTTTTCCCTGATTTTCCTCAACAACCCAAGATTTTTTCAAACATCCCAACACTCCTCCAGAATGGGGCACATAGTGTTGCAACGCTCCCCCAAAGGAGGGAAAGGAGAGATGGCACTCCTTGACAGTGGGTAGGGGAGCACTTCCCTAAATTTCCTCAAAATATCCCAGTGCTCCCCCAGAAGGGTACACAGAGTCCTAGAATGCTCCCCCAAAGAAGGTCATGGAACGTTGGCACTCCCTGAC
Organism: Picea sitchensis; assembly: GCA_010110895.2. Lineage (NCBI taxonomy): Eukaryota > Viridiplantae > Streptophyta > Pinopsida > Pinales > Pinaceae > Picea > Picea sitchensis. Next base: position 48,977 of record SNQJ01S0042436.1, read on the forward strand.
AGTGGGTAGGGGAGCGTTGGCCTTCAAAATTCATTTTTAAGTTGTCTTTTTCATGGAAAAACCCTTGTACTCTTTGTCAAATGATTTCTTCTTCTTTAACGAGTCTCTCAGGGTGTCTTAAGGTGTTCCTTGTGATGTCGTTCGAGACATGACATGTGAAAGATGATTGTATGATGTCTGCGACACTTGTGACGCTTGTAATGACAATAATAGTTCATCATTGAAATGAGTAATTTTGATGTGTAACAATAGGGGCTTCTAGGGATATAAGGAAATTTCCAGCATGAGGTTGCATCTCTTTCATCATGTCTTTCATCCATCCTGACACTCTCTTTTATACTTCATTTTGTTAGTTGGAGTAGTTATGCACATGATATAAGAGGTTGGGAACCTAGGGAGCCTATCAGTTGTGCTCGAAATGTCAGGAATTATATTTTTTTGAGCCAATTAAACATGTACATGGGTTGTTAGCTAGGGAGTTTTGTATGTAAGTGTCTTGTTTTAAGGAGAGTCATGTATATCTTGAAAAATGATATTTTTGATGTTTTTAGAGAGTAAAAAGGGGGTTCAACTCCTACAAATAGAGAGATGATTGTAAATGAGGCCAAGGAGTTGTCATGAACATGTATGGTGGAAAATGATGTTATAACACTTAATAGAAGTTATTTAATCCCTTCATAAAAATAAAAATAGTGGGTATAACTTGTAAAGATAAATAGTGATCATCCAACTCAATTCAAGGAAAGATATTTTGTAATTCTCTTTAAATTACCTATCTTATCTCAGAAAAAAACATATATAAAAGAAAATTATGCAACTAATCTATCGTTATATATAAAATTGGTCTTAACTTTTTTTTAGTCTTAACCAATCTATCACAACAAATAATGTTTTCTTGAAATCTTTAAAAAGAATGTGGTCATCATTTTATGGATTTGATGTAATAAATAATATTTTGATATATTGATATATTTTTCATTTACATATTCATTATCACCATAATTTTTCAATAAACTATATTTGATTTTGTGCATTGAATAAATCAATACTCCACGTTTCTCGTCTTCATAGATAAATTGAATACATTAAATTAAAATATAATATAATATACATATATATATATATTGAATACATTAAATTAAAATATAATATCATCTACATAATACTCTAGTATGTAGATAAATTGCAAAACTTAAAAAACAAAGTTTGAGGTTTTTATTAAAATGAAATAAATTTCACAATAAAAAAAATTATCTAACAAAATTAGAAGCTTATCACCATCCTACAATGATGTCACCCACTCTAAATACTTACCTATTTCCATTTGTTTACCCTCAATTTAATTTCATTGTTGTTATGACTAGTGTCGAGGGTTACTTTGATTGAATGCATATATTCACAACAAATAATGTTTTCTTGAAATCCTTAAAGGGAATG
>SNQJ01S0042436.1:77673-91653 GCA_010110895.2 Picea sitchensis
AAAAAAAAAACTATTTATTGATCATTATGGATAATTTTACTTTGATCATTTTTTTTTGTTGGTAAAACTACGTTTATTTTCATGCTTATTTAAAATTTTAATTTATAAATATCATGTTTATTTTTAATATATTATAAAGAAAAAAACCTAAATTATTATAATCAATAACTTTGATAAAATGGATTAGAAACATTTTTTTTAATTAATTTTTTTCATAATATAATAAAATGATAATTAATAAAATACAAATTTTGAATGTTTTGTAGTGAATGAAAATATTTTCAGCCTCATCTAAAAGGTATTTATGAAGAATAAATCCAAGAAAAAATCTCTCTCCTTAAAAATTAATTCAAAGGTTGACAAATAAAATTTGTCCGTATGTGAATATTATGTTCCCTTAAATACTCGATATCATGCTCCTTAAAATAGAAAGCTATTATACCATAACCATGCGTGACAAAGATGAGTAAAATCAAACTAACTTTGGAGTTGTAGAGACAGTTGCCCGTTGAAACAAAAGCAATACTGAATGATCTTACGGTATCCTCGGTTGTGTTTAAGCTGGTTGTTGGATATTCCTGTTTCTACGAGTCCCTTTGTTATTACTTCCTCTTTTTACGATTACCAATGTTGCTTTTCCAGGTATTTGGATTTTGTGTAATAAAAAATCTTTGGATTTGATGTAATAAATGACGAAGGCCATTGCAAAAACAGGAAGGTGACAATAGTATTATATATTCTGACCTTCGAATGTGGAAGGCCTAAAACGGGAGTAAGGCTAACTTATCATGCACGACTGGGTGTGGTGCTTCTGAACATCTGTCGCTATTGCATTGTATTTATTTTGTAGAATACCTGGGAAGTTGGAAACGATTCCCCCTCGAATCTCTCGAAGAGTACATGGGAATGTTACAGGAATACACCCTAAATGCTATCAGGCTTCATTTATTACAAGCATCTTAACCTGCACTCTTTACTTCTGAGCGGTTTATATTGTACAGACTGAATTATTCGTTCTAGGGAATTGTTGTAGTCTATCGCCACGCGCCCAACTTCTTCTTCTATACGAATCTGAGAGCCATTGCCAAGACACGAAAACAATTTAAGAAGTAGTGATAGTGCATTTGGCAGATTTGACATACATTTTAACATTTCAGATTAAATAAATTATAAAACACATTCATTGCAGTGGATGATGTTTTTTTATAAATTAGTATAAAGAGGTGTATTTTTTTTCCTGATTAATGTAGAGTTGATATGTGAGATTCTCATTCATATATATATATATTTCTTTCCATTTATATTGTATTTGTCAATGGGTTTACACTTGGTTGGTTACATTAAAAAAAAAATATTAATAATTAAAAATTTCAATATATTTTAATATCCACTTATGTAAAATAATTTTATATCAACTTTATATAGAGAGATAAAGTAATTGAAAATAAAATTCTGTAAATTGTTCTTTCTACATCTCCACATGAGGTAGATGTGTAATTCCTTAAATTTAATATGGAGTTGTCAAGTGATATTAAAAAAAACAGTTCAATGTCCATGAAAAAACTGAAAGTCAAAAATTTCTTAGGGTTAAAACATTTCAATAGTGTGTTGTTAGTGAGAGAGGTGTGTAATTCCATGCTCAACATGGAGTATAGTGTAGATCCATATTTGCATGTGGGATATATATATAAAGAAGCCATTTAGATCAATCATAAATCTGGAATTATCATGTAATCATATGTTGAAACCTGTTTTAGAGTGCAAAACACGAGGAAAGATTTTCATGTCAAAGGATTTGATCTCTCTTGGCTCATCCATGATATATGGAGAGTTAATATGGATCTTGCTTAAAACATTTAAACTATGTGTTGCTGGTATGAGGGAGATAAGTAATTCTTTGCATGCTCAACATTAATTTGACATATGGACCTAATAGTTAAGAATATGTGTTTCCTCCTTGGAGATCAAACATTTTTTAGAGTGAAAAACATGAGGACATATTTGGACCTCAAGAGATTTGATCCCTCTTGGCCCATGATAGATCTAGAGATAGAATGGATATTGGTTTAAACATTTTAAATGTGTATTGCTCATATGAGGGAGATGGGTAAGTCCTTCCATGGAAAACATGGAGTTGAGACATGGAATCGCTAGAAGTGAAAACATTTTTTATAGTGCAAACCTTAAGGAAAGGTTTACACCTCTATGTATTTGATCTCTCTAGATGCATTATAAATCAAGAGTTAAGATGGATCTTGGTTAAAACATTTTAATGGTATGATAAATATGAACTAAATGTGTAATTTCAAATATTCCAATGTTTTTTTATGGATGTAACATGTGCGGAGAGTGATCAAATCCCTTGAGGTGCAAACCTTTCCTTATATTTTTCATTTTAAAAAAAGTTTGCAACTCCAATTTTTTTTTCTGAAATTGTTAAGTCTAAAAAGATTTGCAGTTGAAAAAAGAAAGTTAATCCATCTGAAAAATAAATGATAAATCAGGTGATAATATGAATATAACCTAATTATTAAACAATGCAAATAATATTAAGATTTTTGTTTAGAGATTTGCAAAATGTGTGTACCTTGGCTGCTTTTCAAATGGGTGTTTGCATCTTCTCCCTGCCAATACATACATATTCATTCTCAGACACTTGTATTTCAAAACATATTCATTCTCAGACACTTGTATTTCACAACAAAGGCGCTAGATTATATTTATTGCTTAAAAAATTTAAACACCTTGTATATTGAGCGACAAGAAAGGAGAAACCTACACCGGACACTATGTTGGCATTTTAAGTAGATAACTAATCACTATGAAAACAAACAAAGGTATTGGATGAGATAAAATAATATTTTTTATTTGAACTTCATAATTTGTGATTTGATTGGTAAAATCTACAAAGGTATATATATCTTACTTTTTTTGGATTTGAACTTGTGATCTTATGATTTATATATCTTACTTTTTCTGGATTTGAACTTGTGATCTTATGACCTTTTAAAAAAAAACATATATTCTTAACTATTAGACCGAAATCATAATACTTATCTGTGTTTTAAAAACATATATTCTTAACTATTAGACCGAAATCATAATACTTATCTGTGAATAATACGGCTGTAGGTGATACCAAACAAGACTATGTCTTCAATTTATCACCATGCTCATTCTCATGCAATTTTCTAAATTTGTTCTTCCTGGGATTCACATCCACTGACGAGGAAGATGTAACGCATTTCAAATCCTCTCGTTTACAGGGATGAAAATCACGTTTTCTTGTAGAAAGTGAGGAATACGATGCAGTACTCTGTCGTTCCTCCTCAACCTCAATATCCTGCACAGGCAGAGGCAGCATCTGGGGACCAGACGAAGCATCCGAAGCCATGGAATAGTTTTCCTCGTTGCTCGTAAAGCTCGATGCCGGATTATGATAAGCTGGGTATCTTTCAGTAGGCTCTCTGTACCGCTGATGAATATCAAACTTACTGGCAAATGGAGAAGTAGAAAAAGGTCTAAGCAAATGGATAAAATGGTCTTTATAAGATGGCCTCTGTGTTTTTCTCTGTAGATAGTATTCCTCAACTCAGAGCCTACCTTAAGACCGCAATTCACGCAGACACTCACAACTATTTAACATCGAGAAGAAAAATTGCATTAACATTAAGTTGCAGTTTTGGGGGACTACTCCAACCCCATCATTATTATTTTCTCTTGATAACCTCCAAAATTTGACCCTCTTCGAGTTTCCATCAATTCTACAGCGACACAGTAGTCCATGATCGCATAACGTCCTTGTACAGTTGTCTAATGTGTTTTGTCCCAAGCATCATGCATAGATATTAATGAATGCACGGGAACCGGATGTGTCATTAACAAGTATGTAAATTACAACACTCCAATATTGTCCTAGAATATGTATTTTCTCATAGAAACCATGCCAAATGCAGTAATTTAAATGCCAGTTTCGAATAGTGAAACTAAATTTAACTGACGAACACTGAACATATGAACATATACATGAGAAGTCAAAAGATTTGATGGACATCGCGGTATATATTCTAATTAGCTCAGCCCCTGGTATCGTCAAATCGCTGCCAAATGAAAGATTTGATATAGATATTGTTTATGTTCTAATTAGCTCAGCCTTCCCACCTTCAAATAATGGGATTTTTTTGTTTGTTTATGTGCATTGCCGTACTCTTTATCAACAATGCTTAATAAATAATTATGCAGAAAACTTCAGAGCTGTCAGATGAACGATTGCAACAGAGCATCAATGCCGATACTTACTATACAATTTGTGGACTTTGCATTCGCTTCAGTGCACTGGAGGACAGTGCAGTCAAATCCAACGGCCCTACACAAATGTATGGCGTTGATGCAAACTTTCGATGTTGTATATTTTTTTTATATGTATGTTTAGTAAATTTATGTTGACTAAATTTTGTGTGTGGTTTATTGTTAAAGTTTATAGAGGTGTAAAGTTTTTTTTTTTATATATAAAATTGTAAATTTTTTTAAAAAGAAATATATATTTTTAACTAATAAATTCTTTAACTAAAAAAATAATTAAATATCAAATAATTAATTTATTATACTTAAATTTATTTAACTTTTAAGATGAGAAGTATTTATTATCACAGTCATATATAATTTATGATAATTTATGACTGATAAACGCCTAAAGACTATATAATTGCATTGAGTACGCCGCATCCAACCTTCTCTGTAAGCTATGGAAATGGCAGCGAAATAATCAGAATTTCTATGTCATTTCCATAGAATGATCATAGTCTATAGGAGAGAAATTATATAGTCTTTTGAAGTTTATCAGTCATAAATTATATATAACTGTACTAGCCCTATACACTTGCTATAAAATGAAAATGGAACTTTTACAAAGTTTCAAACAAATCATCAAAAATTCTATACACTTGCTATAAAATGAAAATGGAACTTTTACAAAGTTTCAAACAAATCATCAAAAATTTCAAGATTTACATTTATGCTATAAAATGATGAAAATGGATATTTTACAAAGTTTCAAACAAATCATTAAAATTTCAAGATTTACATTTATGGCAAAATGTATGTCTGATGAGTAAGGTTCACCTTTGAGCTTACATACACTTGGAAAAATAAAAAAAATAGCAAAATGGTATGAGGATAAGAAAAATAATAAATCAAATGTATCAACTTCACGGTGTATCGACTTCATGACTAATGAACATATTATCCTTGTTGTATATCATCTTTAAGTTGTGGGTATTTGAAATCTACAACTGATTTTTCGACATATCTTGATTTTTCGACATATCTTCCCAGATCATTCCACAATTACCAGAAAATCTGAGTGTTGCACAATGCACATATAGGAAAACTGGTGCTGTTGTTTCTTCTTCAAACAAGTTGTCTTGCGTGATCGATTAACAACAAGAAGAGAAGCCCCCGCCGCCAATGTAATTCTTCAAGCTCTTCGAGCTGCGCGGAGTAGGAAGACGAGTAGGAGACTTATTCATTTATCAGTCCCTCCCGCTGCACAATAATACAATAAACAAGACTATTTTGTAGGGTTGCTTTGGCTGCATTTTGAAAACATAGCTCTGCTTGTGATCGTTGCAGAGTGTTTACGGAAGCATTTAATGGTTTAAGCTGGCATTTCCTTCGCTGGGATTCTTTGTTGGACAGTGTCTACCGCGTGCATTGTTTGGAAGGAACCCGAAGTCATGGGGGAGGACGCCGAAATTTTCAAGCCTAAGAGATTCGTGGAAACAGGCTCCCTCTGATACAAAGAGCTTACGCCTACGCCTTCACCTTCATAACCACCGACGCCTTCATCTTCATAAAAACGTATGCAGTTTGAAGGTTTGGGTGCATCTGGGCTCATAAGTGGTAAAACCGTGGTTTGGTAGTAGGCATGATAGGCTGGGAACACAGGCGACATTTACGCTATCCTTACAATGTGGTATTTTTTAATGTGATTAGGTGATGTTAAAAAGTAAACATGTTAGGATGTCTTGATGGTGCGAGAAGTTATCAACAATAAACCGGATCCATTGATTTTGGAGGAGGAATGCATAGCCATGAGATTAGAGTTTAGGTTAAATAAGTTAAAAATCATTAATTGGTAACATTGTCAATAAGTATATGCTTCGAGTATATTAAGTATTATATTTATTAAATTAATTTTTTAAAAAATACGCTTATATAAAAAGTGTTTATTGAATTATTTTTTTAATATAAAAATACATATATTTATTAAATTATTGTTTTAATGTAAAAATACATATGAGAAGTATTTATTAAATTGTTTTGTCTTAAAATACATAAAATTAAACGTCTTTAATTTACTATCAATATTATTAGATATTTGATAATTCTAAAGTGTTAAGTTTAAATCCCAAAATCGGTATGAAAATATGATGAAATATAATTTTTAAATATGAATTTTTAAAAATAATTTTTATTTAAAATAAAATCAATTTTGATTTTAAGTATACATGTAATTAATAATAAATTTTAAACAATTCAAAGCCGAGTTATATTGCCGGATGGTGACCCATTTTCGCAGGGGTCCCATTGACACATGAATGAGAACTAAGAGGCGGCTTTTAAGTCGCGGGCTTAAGCTGTGAGGATCATGACCACCACTGCTGTGCCGCGTGCCGGAGGCCATAGCGAGGAGGAGAGTTCATCTGACGGAGAAAGCTCCCTCGAGCGACCATTTATTTCTCCCGTGAGCTCAAACAGATTATGGATCTGGTAGGACATATTTTAATGAAGTCTAGTTATGTGTTTGATTATGCGCCCGGACAGAGAGAATTTGTTATGGCTCGACCGTTTGTGATTTATGCAATGCACTTTGGTGAGACCTCCCAAGGCTCTTGGTTCTCAATTTGGGTATGAATTTTGCTTTCGTCTTCTTGCTCCTTATGCGGGAGGCAGTTTTGTTAGGTTATACTTCTTGCTCACTTGTTTTAAGACTTCCTGTCTTGCACGGTTCTGGCTCTTTATTGGCGGTTTTAGCTCTGTTTCAATGGTCCAAGAGCGTGCCAGGTCCCATCGGGGCTCGGCTTGGGACGCCCAACGGGCGCAGCATCGCAGGAAGAAGCAGATGGAGAGGGCTCTCTCTCTGGCATCCTCAATTCTTCGTAAAAAAGCATGAGAAGAGCGACAAAAGCTGCTCGACATCATTGTTGAGCAAAAGGCTGAAGGCAGCAGTGAAGGTTCGATTTCTAAATTGAGTTTTGCTAGGAATGCCGTGCAGCAGGGAAGGTTCGATTTCTAAATTGAGTTTTGCTAGGAATGTCGTGCCCGAGCTCGCGCTGTCCACTTGCATAGTGGAAGAGGACCCGACCATTGGAGACTTGCCCTGCATGGAGGCGCCCCAGGCCATGGAGAGCTCTTCTCGAACTGTGATATGTGATGATTATGTCCCAGGCTGTATTGTCGAAGAAGTTCCCTGTACGGACGACCTGCCACCTCCTCACGCAGAGAAGACTATGGGCAATGAGTTTCGCGAGGAGAAGAGCAAGGTAGAGGCTGACGCGGGTGAGAAGAAGGATTCGGGAACTGCCCACAGCAGTGGCTCGGATGGCGGTTTGCATGGTTTTCTTCTCAGTGATGATCACCTGGCCTTGGTCTTTGAGCTACGCAGCCACTTGGCGGATGTGGAACTCAGGACGCTCCTCATGAGCCCACGTTTAGACATCCTCCTTGGCGCGTTTTCCGGAGCTCCAGCTCAGCACAAGTGTCCACTGTGCACGCAGGAGTTTGCTATTCCAGCAAGGCACGCTTGGCAGGCGAGTGAAGGTGACGGTGCAATGGGTGAATAGGTTTTACTGCTTCTTGGCTTTTGCTTTCTGCTTTGCTGTCTTATGCACTCTTGGACCATTAGCCCTTGTTCTGGTTTCCTGCGGGCAGGACAGGGGCTCTGAACTAAATGTTTTATTGTTATAACTGCTATTGGCCCCTTAGCTATACTGGTTTCCGGATACCGGCAGTATTTTTGGTGGTTTTTAGCCTTGACTATGTATTTTGCCTATGTTTTGTGATGATCTAATATAGAAGGTACTACCCTCTCTTTTTTATTTAAAAAAAATAAAAAAAATAAAGTTATATTTAATCTAATGCTTCTGCAATTAATATACTACACATCATAAAATAAATTAATTTTTTCAATTTTAAATATATTTTAATTAATAATAAATTATAAATAATTCAATTTCAGTTATATTTAAGTTGATACTTTTACAATTAACTTATTATACAACATAAAATGTTAGTAAAATTAATAATATTCAATAAATACATTATAGATAACAAAATTGTTTACAATAATCACAATATAAAAATTCTAATAATTTTTTAAATAAAAGAAATAAAATAAACATTATTTTCTAATAAATTTTTTAATAAATTTTTAAATAAAAAAAATAAAAAAAACATTATTTTCTAATAATATTATTAGAAATAATAAATAATAATAAAACAAACATTATTTTCTAATAATAAACAACCACATGAGTGCTAGAATAAAAATTGGCTTCTAAATTTAAGGATACATGTTTGGTTGACTTCACATCATCTTGTATATTTTTAAAAATGATCCAATCTTGTTTAAAACACTATGTAATATTTTGAGTCTCATTGTGAATTATAAATTTGATTAGTTTGATTGGTTGGAGCATGGTTTGTATGTCTATTACCTTGTTTTTGTTTTCTGACCATCCCATTTAAGTAGTTCTTCGAACACTTCCATTAAGGACAAGGCCCAATGTAGTATTATCATTAGTACTATCAAAAATTAGAAAGTAAATGTTGAGTTGTAGTCCTAAAACTTTATAATTCATTATTATATTTAAGATGATCTTAAAATTTTACAATATTTATGTTTATTTCTCTATTTGAACCCTTTCTCAATGTACTATTTTCACTAGAATCTCTTTAGTAACAATCAATATATCAAACCTCATCCAATAAAAAAAAATACACCTTTTATTAAAATTTTCAAAATCTCAAACAATTATTTATTCATATAACTTGCAACTACTATAAAAAAAAATTGTATTCCATTGTTTTTTGCTTTTTTCCTTTACATACTGTTAACCACAAATAACATGCTCTACCGCTGACATGCCATTTCATACACTTATCAAGACACGTGAGTAATAATTAATATGTGCAAATTGTAACAAATTCGTCAATACTCAAATAATCAACATCATGCAAGATTTACTCAAATAATCGACATTTTTTCAAATTCGTCAATACTCAAATAATCAACATCATGCAAGATTTATCAAATAATCGACATTTTTTTCATAGATATAGGTCAACCATATTAGAGCACCAAGAGCAAACGCTGAAGTATTTTCAACATGCCATTTCATACACTTATCAAGACACACGAGTAATAATTAATATGTGCAAATTGTAACAAATTCGTCAATTCTCAAATAATCAACATCATGCAAGATTTACTCAAATAATCGACAATTTTTTTTTTTATAGATATAGGTCAACCAGATTAGAGCACCAAGAGCAAACGCTGAAGTATTTTCAGAAAATTCCATCATTAATGGTAATCTCCTTCGTTGCTGCTGACATTCCTACAAAATTGTATCGAGTGTCCTCTGCTGACTACTATGTATTGTTTTGTTTGTTTATTTTATGCACTTATGGTTCACTAGTCTACTAAAGTATTTGTATATTCGTAATAGCAGCACACTAAAATGTGTCAGCTACAAATTAAATATGATTTGTATCACTTAATTAATTTTCCTGAAACAATGACGTAAGTTCAATGTGACTACTCGTGAAATGTTATTATTTAATTCGTTTATTTTATGTGAAATTTTATATTATATTATTTTTTAATTAGAAAAAATTAAAATGAATAATAAATTTTGTTTTAAGGATGAGATTTAAATATTGATATTGTGTTTTATGTATACGAAAGTTAATTGTTATTAAAAAACTAATTGTTATTAAAAAAACATATAAATTTATTAAAGGAAATCTTAATAATGATCTCAATATCCTTAAATCCATTGTAATAATATATTGGTTATGGTCTAAACATGTTACAATGTGTTACTTGATTAAATTAAATATGAAAGATAACAATTATTTTTCCAAACTATTTTTATGAAATCTAATTAATAAGTAAATTAATCTTCTAATAAACAAGATCTACTTATGAGTTTTTTTATATATGTAATAATATATTGGTTATGTAATAATCCATTGTAATAATATATTGGTTATGGTCTCAACATGTTACAATGTGTTACTTGATTAAATTAAATATGAAAGATAACAATTATTTTTTTAAACTACGCCTACGAAATCTAATTAATAAGTAAATTAATCTTCTAATAAATTAGATTTACTTATGAGTTTTTTTATATAATTCATATATATATATATATTTTTAAATGATTGAAATTACAAATTTTAATAATAAAAATTGTAACATAAAATTGTTTTAATGAAAATATAATGCACCAAATTTATTCAATTATAAATTTTGATTGTTAGAAATTGTTTTTCCATCTATAAATTTATTGTTGAGGGGATCTCTTGCATTTACTCTATTGTGACCTTAAAATTAGATTATTATTAGTAGCACTAGTAGTAGTAAATTAATCTTCAATCTAATTGACAAGTAAATTAATCTTCTAATAAACTAGATTTAGTTATGAGTTTTTTATATAATTCATATAAAAAACAATTAAATGGTTGAAATTACAAAATTTAATAAACAAAATTGTAAAGTAAAATTGTTTTAATGAAAATATAGTGCAACAAATTTATTAATTTATAAAATTTGATTAATGTTATGGTTAAAAGTGTTAGATGGTGCTATGCTTAGTATAAGAGAGATGTGTAATTTCTTCCATGTTCAACATAAAGTTGATAAGTGTCATATATATATATATACACACAACATGTGTAGATCCATTTATCATGTGAGGGGAGGTGCAAAACTTTTTGGGAGTCTAAAACATGAGGAAAGATTTGCACTTCAAGGGATTTGATCACTTTGATTCCATGATAGATCCAAAGTTTAAATGGAACTTGGTTAACACATTTGAATAGTATGTTGAGATGAATAAATGCTCATTCCACACAAACATACACTAAGAAGCAACATAAATCCATCTTAACTCTAAATAAATAACACCTAGAGGGATAAAATCCATAGAAGTGCGAACTTTTGTTTTGCACATCTATGTATTTGATCCTTCTTGATGCATGATAGATCTAGAGTTAAGAATTAATTTTCATTAAACAATGACATATGTTGAAGCCTTGATATGTTTGGTTTCCTACACATTGTTATTGGGTAAAAAGGTGTTTTCTATAGCACAGTAAACAGAATATTTCATGAAGTAGATGTGTAATTCCTTCTATCCTAAACATTTAGTTGACACATGACATGTCAATTTTGACTGGTAAATTTTACTGAGGGGTACATCCCATACCCCCTATCCCTCTCTATTATATATATATATATACAAAGAACTAGTGTAATCCATGATAACTTTGGATCTATGATGCGACCAAAGTTGATAGATCTTGGTTAAAATATTTTAACTGTGTGTTTCTCATTTGAGGGAGATGAGTAATTCCTTTCATTCTTAACATGGAGTTCACACATGGCATATATGTATATTAAGAAATAATATAAATCTATATAAACTCCAAATCCATGATGCACAAAAGCTCTATAACTGAAAACCTCTTTTAGAGTGAAAAAGTATATATATATATATATATTTGTGTGTGTGTGTGTGTGTGTGTGTTGGAAGTCAAGTGGTTGTAGCTCAATTGGTTGGGGTGCGGAGTTTTTTCCTCGCCATCCAAGTGAAAAACCTCAAAGGATTTGATCCATCTTAGACCATGATATGTCCAAAGTTTGACTGAACTTGTAACAACCCCAGTCGTTACGACTACAAGTGAAGTAGAAGATGCATTTTTTTTTTCTTTTTTGACAGGATGAAAACACACCCGATAACAAGCACCATGCCCACCAAATAGGCAACAAACCTCTATGACTCTGTGCGCCGGCACAAGAGAAACTGTGAAAACATGCGTAGAACAACAAGGAGAAGGACTACCCGCCTGCCACTACATGACCACCCCTACCAGCTAAGGGACAAAACCCCCATCCTGACACGATGGCCTCGATGGCCAATTAACTAGAACCTCAGTGGTGTGCAACCAAACGCAATAAGGCATTGCAACCCTAGCGCCAACAACAAACTTACCATATTAACAAACCCACAATGGGAAGTACAAACCTGAGCCAAGTTATCAATCGCCTATATCCAATAGGTCAAACAATGATCCCCTCATCAGGAATCATGCCGTCCCTAGGAGATGGGCACGACTATAATCTTCGCTCGACATATCCTATTTGGATCAAGGACTCTAGATAAATCTGACCTGCTAGGAACCAAATACCGATAATAAGACCACACCCATAATCCAAGCAATAGGTCAACGAGACGAAAGAAGACGACAACAAAGGAAGAACGCAAGGCAATACATGACTTCGTCAACAAACCAATCATTAATCACGTCTAAATTAGTCAATACCTTCAATCTAATTTAACATCGATTACCAATCCAAATAGCAAGTCAAATTTCAATTAGTCCACAATTTACGATTCTAAATTAACATTAAATTCAACATGTCTAAATTGCAAATTATTTACAAGCCCAAATTGTAAATTAGATACAAGTCTAAATTACAAATTAAATACCATCTAATTTAGCAATTTGCCAATATACAAGAACATAATTGTAACGTCCTCCTCGTTACGACAACCATTCTAATAACAAGTGCAATTTTTTTTTTTGTGTAAGGTATGTGCGCGCGTGTAGAAGTAACAACACACCTGACTCTACGTCGCCACTTGACGACCAACAAGACGCAACCACGATGTTCAGCACAAGAAGACTGAAGGCACACAACGAGTAACTGCAACAATATATGACCATAGGCATAAGGTGCACCACACAAACATTAAGACATACTGGGGTTGCACAGTAAGAACACAGAGGGAAGAGTCCATGGTGTTAGGGTTACTATTTATGCACCGGAAAGCAAGGCATTTAGTCTTATGTCTTCTCGAAAGAATATTAGACAGGCTCCTGGCCGACTGCTCAGGCAGAAAATAGTAACCCAACCTAGAACAAGACGCAAGCAAGACGAACACAACAAGACGACCCCATCATATCACAGTAACGACAGGCAATAAACGCCCCTAGACATAAGGTGTACAACTAGCAGCTGTAAGAAGAAAACGACACCAGGTGTTAAGTACAGTACAGTCGCAGAAGGAAGAATCCAACAGTAGAGTTTACTATTTCTGCACAGGAAAGCAGGGCTTTTAGTCTTATGTCTTCTCGAAAGAAGATTAGACAGGCTCCTGGCCAATTGCTCAGGCATAAACTAATAATCATGTAGGGAGTCGTAGTAGTGGTAACTGTGCCTTTAAACATCCCGAGACTACTGATACGGCTCAGAGTGTGTCGCAAGAGTGGAAATTGTGCCTTTAAACAACCCGAGACTCTTGATACGACACTGGATTCCTTCCACCGGAAATACACACAGACATATATACTAAGCTACAAGAGGTGTCTATATCCCGCCCGACACAACCGACCAAGCAACCAACGGAATACTATCAAGTACAACATAAACAAGAAGAACAAATACGTCCCTCACGGAAGACGCGTGACAAAAGGACTCCGACCACGAAACCCAAGTTCAACATTAATCAAAAGAACAACAACCCTCATTTACGAACTCCATGTAATCTATTGTACTCAAATCAAGGTTATTACACCATATATGTTATTATTAACGATGGAAGTTACAATAACACAACCATGAATTATTAGACACCTTTCATTTATCTCACATATCCGGGCCATGATCTTACAATTACAATACCT